>LPNX010452535.1:16668-153262 GCA_001517045.1 Pseudotsuga menziesii
AATGGAATAGAATTGAATCTGGAGTTATACCTATCATTAAATAACATCCTTACAACATCAAAAGTATATATTGTCAAAGTGATTATATCACTTCCATGTCGTCAATTCAGCACATAGTGGGAAAACCCCAATGCTTTAAAAACACACCTCAAAAACTAGTTGGTTTCCTCAAGAGCCATGTAGGGTAGTTACATCGGTCTTACCAGTTAAAGGGGAGCTTCATAGCCAATGATCCATCGACACCCCCGTAGGAAATTTTGTCCTACACACAAAAAGTTACATTAGAGTTTAAATCTTAATCATCTTAAAATCCTGGTATAGAAGTAAAACAAAAACTGAAGTATTGTTACCTTCTCGGTCTTCAAAGGCACGCAGTCATCACCAAAATGAGGATTGCAAACTCCTTTAGTAAACAAAACAAGTTCAGACAGACTTAGAGAGTATCGAGGATCAAGTTTCAAAACTCCTCTAACTCGTCTTAAAGCTAGAGAAAGGATGAGACCAAACAGCCAAAGGACAAATGTGTTCATAGAGAAACCTCCACCTTCAAACAAAACCTCATTGAAATGACAAACCTTCTCTCCAAATCGCATTAAACCTTTAGGTTTTGCATTATGAGAAGTGATTGCCAGCCGGAGTCCTCATGGCCATCACATGGTCCAAGGGTAAACATTTTAAATTCGTGTCCTTGATCTTTCTCAATCACCATAATGTTTCCCAAGTCAACCATCATATCAATCTTTAAAGGTTGAGCACGTGGCATGGGAATTCCAAAAGGTTCTACAAATCATATTGTTTGACTCCCATCGTAAGGTTTTAACTCTATACAACTTTCCACCACTTAAAGACTTATAGCATATAAATGTTTATATTGTGTACAACCTGCATTGTTAAGGTTTGGCTTTTAGTATATACTTAGGATGGAACCTTTGTATTGTTAAAAATAGTACTATCTAATATGGCATATGAACATCGAAAAATGGTTTAGGGATAGATCCTTGTTCAAACCTTAGGTTTTCCTTTTCTTATTCCTTAAAGCATCTTATCATAGAGTTTGTTCTTTAACTGTAGCGTTGAGGTATATCACCACCTACACATAGTAAAATAGAGGTTCATGCATTAGTCATTACGACTAAGTAATAGCATGCGCCATTCCTTGTGTAGCTCAAGAGTAGAATTAAACAAATGACAACAACAAACAATCAAGTTCAATCGTATCCTTTAAGGCATATTTTTATGTCTCAAAGTATCTCATGACGAGAGTTCATAAAGTAAGCAAGTTGATGATATCATAAGTACATGACTCTTACAGCTAATTGAAGGAATTATGAATTATGAATTATAACATCTAAGTTAATTACAGTAAAAAAAATTATGAATTTTTAGGGATGTTACATGTGGTATCAAAGTGAGTTTCCAAACACCGAGCATTATTGGATCACTCCCATATAAGTAAGAAAACCAATATAATAATTTTATTTGCATTTATTTATGTGCATAAATATATAATCTATTTTGTGGGAAAATAGGTGTTGTTGAAGCATCTGCTGAAAATGGTTCTCAACACAACAATCTTGACCAGTTTTATGTAGATTTTAGCAATCCAGAGTTACTACAAGCAGTTAAGGAGTTAAAAGAGGAATTGCAAACTGTAAAAATAGAAAATGAAAGAATTCTGGAAATGAATCAAATGCTACTAGACAATATGCATAACAGAGAAAAAGATAAGCGAAATGTTTATGAAACTGATTCAGAAACAACGTCTTACAAACATAAAGGAATGAAAGCAAAATATGTTTATAGTGAATCTTCTTTGAAGGTTAATGCAAGGTCACATAATGGAAGGTGTAAATACATAAGTGACAGTAGTGAAAGTGACCATAAACCTAGGATAATGAATTATAAACCCTACGAAGAAATTTCTAGGGAATTCAGAAAAATAAATCCTCCCAGAAGTAGAGAAAGGTGAAGAAGCAGAAGCTTGTCTGTGAGGAATGAAGAAATATTTCCATATTTACAACTATTTTGACAGACTAAAGTTTGGGATAGATATTTACAATTTGACCGAAAAAGTTGATATCTAGTGGCAAGATATAAAAAGGGTCAAAAATCTTAAAGAGAAGTACTTAACTTGGAGAGTTTTTAAGAAGTATTTTAAAAGGAAGTTTTTATCTGAACAATACTACGAGGAAAGAGCTAAGGAGTTCTATGAATTAAAATTGGGTTCCATGTCCATGAAAGAGTTAAGTAGCAAGTTTCTAAGTCTGTTAAGATATGTACCTTACATAATAGATGAAAAGCTTAAAATACAACCAGTTTTAAGTTGTCTTCCTACTAGATTCAAAGATAGGATTGAGTTTGATAATCAAAAAGATTTGGAGGAAGCTATGAGAAAGGTTGATTCCTGTTATGAACAGATTAAGAAAAGGGAAAGTTTACCTAACTGGAAGACTAAAAAGACAAGTCATTTTGACCAGAAGAGAAGAGGGTTTAAGTAAAATAATAGTTTTGGGAGTAAATATCAGAATTTCTCCAAGAATAACTATCAGAAAACTGATTTTAAGAATAAATTACCCCAGAATTCTACAGCACCAAAAGGCAGGGATGTGCCTTACAACTTTTTAAAAAATAATGAACAAAGGGAACCTGTCAAATGCTCAGAATGTAAGGTACCACATTACGCCAAGTATTGTTCGAACCAGAAGGGCAACTTTAGCAACATACACACTATCCAGGAAGAGGAAACAGTTGGAGATGTGGAAAATGATATGCCCAAGACAAATGCAACTCTGGAGAACAAATAGGAGGACCATCAGACTTCCATAGTGGAAGTGCAAGGTATGATACAAAATCATACTATTTCCATATTAATTGATCCATGTGCTAGTTTAATTTATATATCTCCTAGCATAGTGGAAAAATGTAGTTTATCTTTAAAAATGTTTGAAAAATCATGATTGGTCTAGTTAGCTACAGGAACTAAAAGAAAAGTGGTCAATTATGTTAAAAATTGTAATTTTCTTATCAGTCAGTTTGAAAATCAGGTCAAGTTAAATGTGTTACCATTAGGATCTTACGATGTTTCAATAGGAATGGATTGGCTTGAAAAACACCAAGTGATTTTAAACTATTTTCAAAAAACTTTTACTTGTTTGAATAATGAAGGAGAAAGAATTACTGTCACAGGAATACTAAGAAAAATATATGTTAGACAAATTTCATCCTTATAGATGAAAAAGGTTGTAAGAAAAGGCTGTAAAGTCTTTGCTATACACATAATAAATAATGAACAAGTTTTTAAAGAAGATAAACCAGGATTTGAGGATATTCCGATCATGCAATATTTCGCGGATCTATTCTCAAAAGAAATTCTAGGATTACCTCCTAAGCGAGATCTGGATTTTACAATCCAATTAGTACCCGGAGCGGTACCTAATTCGAAAACTCCCTTTCGAATGAACATCTTGGAGCTGAATGAATTAAAATTACAATTACAAGAATTAATAGACAAACGTTACGTAAGATTAAGTGTATCCCCTTGGGGAGCAGCAGTCCTTTTTGTTAAAAAATAAAGACGATACTTTACGTCTATGTATAGACTACCATCAACTTAATAAAATGAAAAATAAGAAAATGTATCCTCTACCCTGCGTTGATGATCTGTTTGATCATATACGTGGAGCGACGATATTCTCAAAGATAGACTTAAGAACTGGGTATCACCAAGTCAAAATTAAAGATGAAGACATCTTTAAAACTGCTTGCAGGACAAGATACGGGAACTACAAGTTTGTAGTTATGCCCTTCGAGCTAACTAATGCTCTAGCAACCTTTGTGTGCTTAATGAACAGTGTCCTAAGTAAATACATAGAAAAATTTGTAGTAGTCTTTATAGACGACATATTAATTTATTATAAGACAAAAGAAGAACATGATGAACATCTACAGATACTACTACAACTATTAAGAGAACATCAGCTATATACTAAGTTTAGCAAATGTGAATTCTATAAAGATGAGATACAATATCTAGGGCACGTAATATCTGAAGAAGGGATATCGGTGGACCCGGATAAAATAAAAGCTATAATTGATTGGCATGTTCCTAAGGACTGAACTGATGTACGATCATTTATGGGAATAAGAGGTTATTACAAAAAAATGATTGAAGGATTTTCAAAGATTGTAAATCCTATAACCTCATTATAGAAAAAATGTAAGAAATTTGTTTGGGATCAGAAATACAAAGACAATTTTAATTAATTAAAAGGACTATTAACCATTGCACTTATTCTAAAGATACCATATCCAAACAAAGATTTCGTCGTATGCACCGATGCATGCAACGAAGGTTTGGGTGGAAAACTGACATAAGAAGGTCATGCAATTGCATACGAATCAAGAAAACTAAAAACTCATGAAAATAATTATGCAACTTATGACTTAGAGTTGGCTGCCATAATCCATGCATTAAAAATGTGGCGCAATCACCTAATAGGTAAAATATTTCTGCTAATGTATGATAATATAATCCTAAAATATATGTTTGATCAGCAAAATCTAAATGCAAGACAAGTAGATGGCTAGCTTTCCTGAGTGAGTATGATTTTGAAATCAAACACATTAAAGGGAAAGAAAATAAAGTGGATGATGCATTAAGCAAAAATACAGTAACAAGTTTTGTAGCTTCCATTAGCAGTTATAAAACTGACTTAGAAGATAAATGGGAAAAAAGAATAGGGATGGACCCAGAATACCAGAACTTAAAAGAAAAGGTAACTCAAAATGTATCTGAAAATATAATTATAGATTACAGTTTTAATGAAAAAGGTATAATACTGTATAAAAACAGACTTTATGTACCAAATATATTGGAAGTTAAACTGCTTATTTTGAATAAATTACACAAAAGTCCTTATTCTGGACATCAGGTGTATCAAAAGATGATAACCATGTTGAGAAAAGAGTGATTTTGACGTAATATGAAAAATGAAGTTGCTGAATTTTTAGCTAGGTGTATAGAATGTCAGCAAGTTAAAGCTTAACATCAACACCTAGAAGGTATCTTACAACCATTACCAATTCCAAATTGGAAATGGGAAGTCATCAGTCTTGATTTTGTAATTGGCTTACCTAAAAATCAAAAACAAAATGATTCAATAATGGTAATTGTGGATAAACTAAGTAAAGTTTCACACTTTATACATGTTAAAACAACTTATAAAGTTGTTAACATTGCTGACATGTTCATGAAAGTAATCTTTCGCTTGCATGGAATTCCAAAGGTAATAATTTCTGACCGGGATCCTAAATTTACTGGTAATTTCTAGAAATCTTTATTCAAAGGACTAGATACTAAATTGAATTTCAGTACTACTTAACATCCACAAACGAATGGACAAACAGAAATAATTAATTAAGTACTAAAAGACATGTTACGAATGTATGTTAGAGACTATCCCAAGAAGTGGGAAGACTATTTGCACTTGGTTGAATTTTCTTATAATAACCATTATCAAGCTTCGACAAAGCTTAGTCCTTTTGAAATATTATATGGTAGAAAGTGTAACACTCCTATTACATGAAGTAATCCAGTAGATAGATTGATGTTAGGACCCGACATGTTAAAAGAATTGGAACTAACAGTGAAACTAGTACAAACCAATTTCAAAATTGCTCAGGACAGACAAAAGAGTCATGCCAAACTAAAAAGAACTCCAAAGGAATTCCAAGTAGGTGAGCATGTGTTTGTTAAAGTCAAACCCAGAAAGAGCTCCTTTAAACTAGGGAGTTGTGCTAAATTAGCAACCAGGTATTGCGGATCGTTCAAAATAATGGCAAAAGTAGGGCTAGTGGCATATCAATTAGCCTTGCGACATAATATTAACATACATAACATCTTTCATGTTTCTATTTTGAAAAAGTATATACATGATGCTACTCATGTGATTGACTGGAATGTGATTCAGGTAGAACCAAAAGAATATTTTTCGGTGGAACGGAATTGTATTTTTGACAAGAGGGAATTTTTTCTCTGGAATAGAACCATTGGGCAGGTAAAGGTGAAATGGAAACACCTCAGCCCAAATGAAGCGAACTGGGAATTAGAGAGCAATATGTGGGTGGCATATGCAGCTCTTTTCCAAGAAGAATCAGAATAACTTAAGCAACATCGAGGATGATGTTGAGACTAAGGGGGGTATTTGTAACATACCTAGAACTGAAAAAAAAATATTTATTATTCATTCGAGTAAAAACATTATGTTAATTTTTATTGTAAAGTTTCTAACCAAGTGTGTTAAGGATGATTGTAATTGAAGAATTATTTATTTTAATAATTAATAAAAGGAGACACTTATCTAGGGGAGACTGTTAAATGATTATTCACTGACCCACTAGGAGGAAGGAGCAGCTGTAGAAGGATGGTTGACAAGTGGCAGCACTAACATTTCACTTTCTAGCTGTTGCAGGAGCATAATCCCTAAAAAAGTGGTCATGTTCTCTGAGAGGGGGGAACTGAGTTGGTGGCTCATTTAATTCCAAAACTGGCCCAAATACCTAGGAAATATTATATAAACCATCAAGTTGAGTAGGAGGATCACTACTCATTCTAATTTTTGAGATAATGAACCTTGTGACTACTACAAACTAAAAGGTCAGGCACACAAGGAATTTGATGAGGGGATAGCTAAAGTGACTTGCTAAGTTAAGGTTGCTACTGAGTGCTTTGTTGCAGAAGTCTATTGTGTGGTAGAGATCTTCGTGCTAGTGGTTCAATGAACAGGCTTGGGGGTCCTAAGTAAGTAACTTTGGCTGCTTCAGGAGAAGGTTGGGTGGAACAGTATCCCGTGGGTGTTTGTTCCCTTTCTGCATTCTATCCAGGTTCAATTGATGTTTAATTTCTGAATCTATACTTTCACTTGGAATATACTCAGGAAACTGTAATTCTAGGATGTTTGAATATATTATACTCTTTTTATCTAAATGTTGTTAAGAACACTATGCTTATTAGTTTTTAAATTTAATGATTAGATCTACTGGTTAGTAGTCTTTGTAAAAGTATTTCATAATGAGAACAATGCAATTTTTGTATCAGTTTTAGATTGTTTCTATAGGTATTATAAACTATTAAAAAGTTAGTACTAGGGATATAATTCTTTAGATTAAGCTTAAATCAAAAGAATTTTTTAGCACATTAAGGACTTGTAAAGGTTCCATAGTGAACAAAACTCAGAGATATACTATAACATATATCTTCCATTTATAAGGATATATATATATATATATATACTTAAGAACAGAACCCTGTTTATAGCACTGTAAACTATTTTGGGTTAAAAGCTAAAATAAGATTAGATAGATTTAAACATGACCTGAAACTTATTTAATGTTGAGATCCAAGTTTCATCCTTAATACTATTGTTTACAATAATATTTCTAGGATCGAGTCTTATCCCCTTAAACAAAATCTAGAATTAATTTAGAATAACCAGGGCTTAAAATTAAGAGTAATAACTAAGCTAGTTTCACATAAGAGCATCTTAAGGCCAGTTTCTTAATGATTAAATTGTTTAGTAACACCAATTCGAGATTATCGACATAGCATAGCACTGGTTATAGGCTTCAGTTCGGGCTAGTGTTGTTTCTGCAATATTTATCTTGCAGAAGGATGTTACAAGCAGCCTTAGGGATTAATTCATTTCAAAACAGTATTGTTAACTAAATAGAGTGTAATTATTTTTAACAGTAATGGAGGTTTACCTATAGTCTCATGGCCTATTAAACTTACAATAACAAAGTTAGATAATCAAAGTAAAATCTCTCGCAAGATCTCACTAAAACATTTATATTTGATAAAGGAAATAGACAGAGCAGAGAATTTCTACTTCAGCATAGATTTCATTATAAGTGAGGTTTTCATAGCATCATAACCATGACCTCATCTTAAGAATAAAACCAAAAATGATATAACTAATAATCCAGTATGTTATAGCTTGTTTTTGTTTTCTATTTTTCAACCATTTGCTTGTCTTAAAGTATGATTTTTCTTATTGTTTTAAAGTTTTGACCTTGGTTTCTCTTAAAATTTTTAATTTTAGGCTTATATTTATAGTAGATTTAATAGGTTTTCTTTTTAATTTTGGCTTTACTTAGTGAATTTCATGGTTTGTAGGGGATTATAGGACGTATATATTGCTAAAAGGTTCTAAATGAATATCATAAGGTTTTATTAAAAAAAAATTACCAACATTTAATGCATTGCTTTGAGTTTTGGTTAAAAATTTATTAAACGGATATTCTTGTAGCACAAGCACAGAAAACGTGAACAAGGGCACTACAAGAAAATCATGCTTTTGAAAAAGGTCATGATTTTGCTCGTGATTTCCAAAATGTGTGCATGAGAAGAGTTTTTCACACCTATCGAGGAGTTTGATACGTGTTTGGGCCATAATAATCATTGTGACAAGTGTTGTGAGATCAGGCAAAAAACCGTTTGGGTAAGTTGCAGTTGTCCGGAGGTTAGAGGATACAGATCATTTAAACAACAATGATCGTGCACGATGAGGATAATTTGCTATCAATTACACATTTACTGAATGCATGAAGATCACAGAAACCGTATGGAGACCTGGTAGTTCACGGTTGAAGAATGAAGATGGTTGGCTATTTAGGTTTGTAGGGTAAGTATTTGGGGCGATCGTGGTAGTTAGAGACAGACTTAAGAAGGATATTGGACACCTAGGAAGATAGGAAAGCTGATTTTTAGCAACCGAATTCATTATTAAGACAGGTATGAAACAAATTACAGACATGCTCTATGAGTTCAGGTTCGTTTTGACAGAGGATTATTTATTGATGTTAACTAAGAATGCAAGTTTATAAACTCGATTTTTGCTCAATGCCAAATCTTTTCTGTCAGTAGGGTCGAAATACTTATCAGTTTGTGAAGGAAAATTCATATCAAGGGTTTAATTTTCTCAGCTTATGATTGACTGTTAAAATAACAAACATTCAAATAGTTTTAAACTCTTTTCTAAAGAAAACACAATTAAGGTCAATCACCCAAAATGAAGAGAAGTGGGAAAACAAATAGGGTCGAGCCTTTAGATATGTCTTGGGTTCAAACTTTCCCTGACTGTGCAAGGTTATTTTCAGAAGCAGGTAGGTTGAATTATTTTGAGAAAATTGATGGCCATCATACAGAGGTTTCATACAAATTTGCTTAGGGATTAGACAAAGACATAGTCACTATTGATACCCTAAAAATTGAGCTGACTAGAGAGCTAATAGCAGAGGATACATGTATTCCTGATGAAGGTGAGTATTGGTTCAAGAAGGTACCTTTTACCTTTAATTCAGAGAATTACTTGCTTCCAAATGTTGTTGCAAACTAGGGTAAAGGATTACATATACATAAGTTCAAACCAGAGTGGAGAGAGAAAATCAAGATCCTGCAAAGCTATGTAACTTGTGAAGGAAGATATGCCTTTATGTTTAAATATCATTTCAGGTTTCTGCAGCATTTAAATCATGAATCAATGATGAACCTCCCTTTATTTTTCCTTCATATTATATAGAATATGTCTAGCAGAGTAAGGAAGCGTCAAGATCATACTCAGCAGTCCATATTTCATCATGGTCTGATAAAGTTAATCATGAGTACAGTGCTCCAAAATAAGGGAAAGACCTGGGACTATTTTTTATTCTGGTCTGGGTTTCAAAGTGAGAAGGATGACCAATCAAAGAAAAGACAAGTGAACAAATCATAGAATTTAGTCAAAGAATAGAAGAAAGAGGTCATAGTCGAAGCAGAAGAAGATAGTGTACAAGAAAGGTCTATGACACAAAGGGTTGAAAATCCTGAAAGTGAACAACAGAATAAAGCTGATGAATATGAACCATCAAAGGTTCAAACTCAGGATTTAAATCATGCAGAAAATACCCTTAATGAAGAGGTAAACCAGGGAGTAGATGAAGGCCTGTTAGAACAAAAACAGCATACAGGAATACATTCAGAAAGAAATTAAAGTCCACTGATTGATAATTCTAGGGTTAACAATGCACAGAGTTCACAAGAGCAGTCTGAAGAAAAGTTGGTTTCCCAAGGAGTCAAAAGAAAGGTGGTTCAGCTTGCAACCATTAAGCACCAAGGAAAAACTTTAAGTATGTTAGGAGAGATAGGAGTAGGCTAGGGACCTAAGAATAAATTGAGATTGAACATGAAAAAGTTGTTAAACCCTAAGTTAGCTCTGGAGAAAATCACAGTAATAAAATACTCTTCTTCCCAAGAAGAGTTAGAAGAGGATGAAAGCTTGAATGAAAAAGAGGTTAAAGGTAAGAGACAGTTTTCTTTGAAGGTTAATTCAACCTCAACAGAGACTGAAATCTTAGAGCTGTTAAAAGAGGTTTGAAGAAAAGTATTTTTTAGCCATCATCAGGATTATTTGATGAAGCACCAGTCAGGGATGATAGGTTTATGTGCAGATGAAGAAAACATTGTAGAACCATCAACTCAATGCAGTTTTGAAGGTAATGAATCTCCATGGGTTCTTGTAACTATGACAGAGCAAGAGCAAGAGAATGATGAGGAGATCTTTAAGAGATTGAAGATTCCTTGGATGCCAGAAGGACTGTCTTCAACTTCAGAAAGAAAATGTATTGATTCTAAGAATGAGAATCTACAAAGAAGTATCAAACAGTATAGGTATCAGATAGAATTCCTGCATGAAACAAATGAAGGATTAGTAGTATCCAACAGAAGATTAAGAGAGGATTTAGAAGAGGTTAATAACCATTACCAAGAGTTAATTGCAGTCTCCAAGGAAGCATTGAAGAGGAAAAGGAAGACACAAAGTCTATGTGCAGAGCTGAAACAGACTGTTCAAGAAATAACTCAACAAAATCAGGAATTATCAAAAAGAGTTGAAGACCTAGAAGCTAAGCAGCAGAGAACCGAGAGGAAGACTCAAGCCTTGGAAGCGATAGCCCTTTTGGCAGAGGCTGCTAAAGATTTGTAAAATGCTTTAAGTGATAGTTGTTGTTAGTTAATTTTTGTAACGAAATTAGTTTAGTTTGAACAACTTTACTTAGTTAAGTGATTCGATGGTATGACCTAAAAAGTAGTTATTCAGTTAGGTAACTGTTTTTTATGTAACCAAGATAAAAGTAGGACTGTAGAATGAAGGAAGGTTCGAATTTTGTACAAGGGCAGGCTATCAAGCTATTGTATATAGAGATAAGTTCAAAACTCGTATGTACTTTGGATTTCTAATTATGTTATATATGCAATCTATAAGCCCATTTTATCCTATTTACTGGTTTCATTTCTGATTGGTGTGATCACTCAGTTTATAAATTCATTTCTTGTTTAAGGTTATTTCTCATGGAATGCTTATGAACTATGGATGAAACTTAGTAATGTTCTTATGTTGTTCTGGTTTATGTTTCGTATATTATACATCTCAGTGTTACATTGTTGCATTATTTAGTATTTGTCTTAGCCTTATGATTTTTTACCCTCTTATTTACAAACTGCACAACCAAAACCCTAAAAACCTGTTTTACTTTGTTTTATTTTATGAGATTGTGTTGGTTTTTTCTTTAGTAGTCTGAGAACAATTTCTGGCACTAACACAGTAGAATAATAGTACAATCTATAAATTGTAACCAAGTAAAGTCAAGTAATAAATTGACATAACAAGTATTGTTATAACCAAGTTCTATATACGCAGAGAGTTATTTAATCCTCACATAAACTCCTTCAAGGAGTAAGTATAAAAACAATATAGGTAACAGAGGCCTTATGGCCCTTGTTTCCAATCCTAGTTGGAAGGAAAAGACTCCACAGTCGAATCTCTACGTTTAATAGGTTAACTATGAAATAAACTATGAACAGTAAAATAACCTCATCATCCAACTCTTTATTTACATCGCAGCTCCACCGTAAGTTTAACATTTCATTTTGTAAACAAAATGGAGGACTCGTTAAAACGATATTTAAATGTAGCAAACAAAGCTTTGGGCTTACACCAAACCCTCACGAGCATTGCTCCACAACAGACCCATTATAATATCAAACCAATGATAAATCTATGACAATGGCTTCTTAGCCAAAGCAAGGATCGACAGTAAGGCTACACGGCCTGTTGTGTTACAGCAAACATAAATAGTAAAAGAAAATAACGAAATAAGAATTTTTATAAATAGTCGCATTATAGGAACAAGAAGACCTTAATACAACATTGGCATTTTAAAAATCATTGATTACAGATAGCCTTGACGGGTTTATTACAAGGATACATTCATTTCTTTATCAAAATAGCAAAACTGTGTTTAGAGTGGCTTCGAGGCCCAAAAACAAAATCGACAGAGTAAGGATCATGGCCACGATTTTGAACACAGTAAATAAACTAACTAAAAGTCTATATTATATAAATAAATTTCCAGAATCAAAATAGAAGTACATTAAACCCCATATCTCCCAAAAAGAAAGTGGCATAGTCGCAAGACTCCACAGACAACGATTCTTTACATCTCTGGAAACTACACAGTTACTTAAATAGTGAAATAAACTTAGATATGATATTAAAACCCTCACGGTTCTTACAGTAGAAAAAAAGTTTTAAAAACCAAAAATATATTACAGAGTGGTATGGTTGGTTACGACTCCACGAGTGTTAAATAACATCCTTACATCATCAAAAGTATATATTACCAAAGCGAGTATATCACTTCCATATCATCAATCCAACACAGAGTGGGAAAACCCCAACACTTTAAAAATACACCTCAAGAACCAGTTGGTTTCCTCAAGAGCCACGCAGGGTAGTTACATGGGTCTTACCAGTTAAAGAGGGGATTCGCGGCCAGTGATCCATCCACACCCCCGTAGCAAATTTTGTCTTGCACACAAGAAGTTATATTAGAATTTAAACCTTAATAATCTTAAAATCTAGGTATAGAAGTAAAACAAAAACTGAAGTATTGTTTACCTTTTCGGCCTTCAAAGGCACGCAGTCATCACCAAACAAGGATTGCAAACCCCTTCAGCAAACGAAACAGCTTCAGACAAACTTGGACAGTATCGAGGATCAATTTTCAAAACTCCTCTATCTTGTCTTATAGCCAGAGAAAGGATGAGACCAAACAACCAAAGGACAAATGCGTTCGTAGAGAAACCTCCACCTTCAAACAAAACCTCATCGAAATGACAAACCTTCCCTCCAAAGTGCATTAAACATTTAGGGTTTTGCATTATGAGAAGTGACTTCCAACTAGAGTCCTCACGTCCATCACATGGTCCGAGGGTAAACATTTTAAATTCATGTTCTTGATATTTCTCAATCACCATAATGTTTCCCAAGTCAACCATCATATCAATATTTAAAGGTTGAGCACGTGGCATGGGAATTCCAAAAGGTTCTACAAATCATATTGTTTGACTCCCATCATAAGGTTTAACTCTAACAACTTTCCACCACTTAAAGACTTATAGCATATAAATGTTTATATTGTGTACAACCTGCATTGTTAAGGTTTCGATTTTAGCATATACTTAGGATGGAACCTTTGTATTCCTAAAAATAGATACTATATAATATTGCATATGAACATCGAAAAATGGTTTAGGGATAGATCCTTGTCCAAACCTTAGGTTTTCCTTTTCTTGTTCCTTAAGCAGTCTTAGCATCAAGTTTGTTCTTTAACTATAGCATCGAGGTATCTAACCACCTGCACATAGTAAAACAGAGGTTCATGCATTAGTCGTGACGACTAAGTAATACCATGACCCATCCCTTGTGCATCTCAAGAGTAGAATCAAACAAACGACAATGACAAACCGTCAAGTCCAACTGTATCCTTTAAGTTATATTTTTATGTCGCAAAGTATGTCATGACGATAGTTCACAAAGTAAGTAGGATGATGATATCATAAGTACATGACTATTATAGCTAATTAAAGGAATTATGAAGTATAACATCTAAGTTAATTACAGTAAATAAAATATATATATTTATGAATTTTTAGGGATGTTACAACAGCTATATAGATTTGTCTTGTCATGTTGATTACCATCTCATTATCTTTGATAATTCAAATAAGATCTCATTTTTGTTGCTTCTGTGATAATCATATCCCAAAGAAGATGCTTGGCACCTTGTAGTGGCAATTGTCCTAAAAAATTCTACTAATTTATCATTTCTATCCAGCAACCCTTTGTTCTTATTCTCAAAAAGTCTTTTTTCTTCTTCCTTTTTCTTAATTATTTCAGCCAACTTTTCATTTTCTATTTTCAAACTTTTTATTTCTTCATCTCTCGAGCTAACTTGTGACATAGCTTGAACAATAGCTTCAGTATTTGTCTCTATGCTCAGCTGATCTGTTTCCATTTGTTTATTATTTTCTTTCTCCTCTCTTTCCTTCTCTAGAACTAATTGATTTTCATTTAAAACATCAATCTTAGCAATAAGGAAAGCGTTTTCCTTTTCCCATTGGCTTTGTTCTTCAACAAGTTTAAGCAGTTTAACTTTACTATCATTCAATTTTTGGGACAATAACATTATAACTCCTTTTCCTTCTCTAACATTGTCAACTCATAAGCTTGAATGCACTGAGTGGCTAGAATCTTCAAATTCTTTTTTAATAGATGGATATTTCTCTCTTTCTATGCTAATATTTTATCTAGCTTGTCCTATATCTGGATCACTATCGATTGCTAGAAGATCACACTAAATATTTTTAATCTGTTGTTGATATATTTTACTATCCACTTTCTCTTGCTTCAACTGATTTTCCAGCTTTGACACTGTAGATTGTAATTTTGAAACCTTCAAGGTAGCCTTCATTAAATCAGTATAAATTACTTCCCCAATCTGTTTGTGCAAATGAATCTTATCAAGTACTAGGATTTTTTACAAATTGAGTTTCATTTCTGAAACTCTATTCTGGTTTGCCACCAGATTCAATGTTTTTTTCACATGGTCCTTCACGGTAATTAGGGAAATGTCCTTATATGAAATGTCTCTTACCTTGGAATAAAGCTTTAAATCTTTCTCTGAAGAAATATTCTTTTCATGTCCATACCTAGTATACAAGTCACCCCTTGACTTATACCTATCAGTGAACCCACTCTCCTACACTTCTGCAAAATTGTATTCATGAATCTAAAAAACAGGTCTCGAAACTTTTTATTTCATCTTCTTTCTTTCATCCTCAACCATTCCTCTCTCTTAATCCTCCTTGGGTCTTTTTTCTATTTCTTAATCTTCCTCTTCAATATTTTCTAAGAAATTCATTTTTCCAGTAGTTTCAATTTTGCTAGGAGTTGGTATTATCATTGTTGTTGATTTAATTGTAGCTGATGGATTTGCTTGTAAACTTTCATAGTTATCCACATCTTAGTGGTATTCCATTAAGTTAGCTCTGTTAGCTAACCTCTCTAACACCTGATGCTCAAATCCCTTGTTTTTATTCTACTTCCTCCTCTGAGAAATAATATGACGAGGATCATAGATAATCTTGTTAGCTTTCATGAAATTCATATCTTGTAATAATCCTTCAACCGATGGGAGAGAAACCTTGTTTTTATGGTAAAGGGACCTGCCTTCAAAGGAAATTTAATTTCATAAGCCTTTATAGAGCTCAAGAAATGTTCATTTTCTATAATAAGTTTTGTCTGATGAATTCCAAAAAAGAAATCTTGAAAGTCAAAAATGCAAGCAGAATATATGGCTCATGAACAAAACCATAAACTCTGATAATGGTATGTTCCTTTAGAAGTAACCAATCTCCAACTCTTCTATCCGGGGCAATCTGCAACATCTCTTCCATCTCAGGCGAAACTCTAGGCAACTTGTTCTAGAACATTACTATGTACACTTCTGACATTATCAGATTCATGTAGTTGAAGCTATTGTTCCTGATTTCATAAGTGAATAATATTTATGGGAACTGCAAGTTATCCCCATTGAAAAACAGAAACATTATGACCAAGTAAGATTGGAACCTGAAATGTCTTGTTGTGTGGAAATTCAGTAGCTGAGAATGAATATTCTTAGCCAGGAGTTCATGAAATTTAAGGAAAGATAACTGACAAGACTCACACTTAGGTTGATGTAGACTCACTCTAAATAACATACTCAAAGGACCTTTGGGAGAAACTTGTCAATGTCCAACCCTAAAAACTGACTTAACAAGGATATGACCCATTGGGATTATTCATTGAAAAGGTTAATATCAAGAGGAAAAGGTTCAGTTGCAAATGAAATGTCAGGCTTAAGACCTTTGGAGTAAAAAAATTGTTTTTCTTCAATTGTGTCATGTCTAAATTGCTCAATCAAATTTTTTTCAGCGAAATCTGCCAAGTTTTGAGTAAATGATTAGGGTACTTCCAGCGAGTCTCTGACAACCAAGGCATTAATGGGGAAAGGATTTTGGACCTATTTAAATCCATTACAACACGCTCAGACTAGGAATAGTTGGAAGCACACCAATCTACAAAATCCAGGAAACTGAGGGTTTGGTCTAGACAAAAATGCTGAAAATGAGACTTATGGACACCATTCAGGTCAATTACTTTTTCCTCTAAGGTTTTAGTTCATGGACCGGACCAAAGGAGAAAACAGTATCAAAAATATCACCATCCCTATCTTCAAAAAAGTCTTCCAACTTGTTGAATTCACGGACCTGTGTTTCAATTTCCCTTTCACCTTCCCTTTAAAAATAAATTTGGTGTGTTAGCTACATGGCCTACCTAGCAAATGACGTCTGGAAAGGTATATCTGACTCGACTTCCACGGGTGCAGGCATGTTCCTTCCAATGCACAAAAAACAAACAACATGCATACACGTGACCTTTTGTTTTTATAATATTCTCCACGAGTGGTTTGGGGATCACAAGAGGAGGTTTCTCCCTACTGCCTTTCACTGAGTGGAATGATTCTTCGCCCGACACATGGAAGGCAGTAAAAATTCTGCTTGCCCATGACTAATTTGCTCCCCGTACATGTTGTGGGCGTGGAACCATCCTCAACCATTAATCTCTTTAACCTTTTATTGCATGTTGTTGATCAAATCCGACCTTTAATCCTTCCCAACGGTCATTTCGTCGATCTCCTACCCTTTTGTCCATCGTGCAACTTCCTCTAGAGGATTCCCTTCTCATCATCGATCTTTCCACTCCTCAAATATGAACCATCGAACCTTTCATAAAGTAACACAAGCACTTTATACTTTACCTTAGTCACCTTTCATCTCAAACATGTGGTTCTATGGGAAAAAGAAGGTTTTGGCCTCCCTTTAAGCACCCGACCTCTCAACTCCATGGTAATACTGTTATATTTCAAAACACATAATCTCTTGATACCACCTTAATCCCCTCTTAGCTATTGCACATCCAAATTGTGCTAACAAAGATAACAACCATTCCTTCCAACCACCCACACTAGATCCAATGGACAAGCCAGTTTTATAACTTACTCCATAATAAATTACAAAATCAAAATAAATCTTTAAAAAATATTTTCATTTTGATATTTAAAATAATAATAATTAATTGTTTTCATAGTTCAAATGACTTTTTATAATATTTTTGTAAATGTAAATTTTGTTATATTAATAAAAAAATACTATTATCAAACTAAACCTTTAAAAAATATCATCAATATAAACATTTCAAAATAAAGATTATCAAAATAAACATTTCAACAATATTATCAAAATAAACATTTCAAAAATAATTTCATATTGACATTTGAAAAAATATAAATAAATTTTGTTTAAAAGGAGAATTAATTTATTTTATAAATATTTTTTTAAAATATTTTTTAAATATAAATTAGTTATTAATATGAAATAAATACTATTATCAAAATAAATACTATTAGTTATTAGTTATTAATATTTTATTTTGAAAAAAAAATCATTTAAATATTTTGTAAATGTGAATTTAGTACCATTTTTCATATAATTTGAATAATTTGCTCAACGTGTGATCGATTTCATAGCAGTACGTGATGTCAGATGGTGATAGTGCCGCAGCCGGCTACGCCGGCTACAGCGCCGGGCCACTACACTATTGATGAATTCCTTTAAAATGGGGGGCCGTCCAACTAAACCTACAACGCATTATTCTTATCGAATCACGGTGCTCCACTCCGCGCGAGTAAACCAAATCCAAGAGACGTGGTCTAAAACCGCTCGTCCGGAATTCCGCAATTCAAAGAAGTCGGAGTTTGATTGATCAGCATCTTTGATAGATATTTTTGAACATTGGGGTCCTTTTAAGATGTGAAAAAAAACAAGGGTAAAGTTTTATAGAATAGAACTATGCCACTACATATTTGAAACTTTACTTTTACCTTGAATTTCAATGGACTTTCTTTTTTAAATGATGTAATGTGTTGTGGTTTTAGATAATTTCAATCTAAAAAATAAGCTAGTTTGAAATGATGTTGAGGATTTAAATATTTTTATTTTAATATTAAAAATTAAAAAAATAAATATTTTTAGATGATTTGCACTTATTTTTTTAGTATTTTTCAGTTAAAATAGAATTGAAAATTTTCAAATTGTAGTTTTAGGTTGTTGGAATTGCATAGTCAAGTGTGTGAGGGTAATTGAGATACTAAATCTATTTTTACAATCAAAATCGTAATTTGAACAATGAAAATTGTGCCTTTAACTAAAATCCCATGATAAAATTAAGACAATAATAACAAAAAAACCTTAAATCATCTACCCTTTAATTCACTTCCAATAATAAAAAAAAAATTATTTTATAAATATATTTATAATTATAAATTAATTATTAATAAATAAATATTATTTTATATAATTTTGACCAACATAAATATATTTTAAACATCTCATTACATTTAATTATTATATAAAAATATCAATATTATGTATTATAATAAATAGTGTATCACGTACCATTATTCTATAATCATAATTTTTATGAATTATGATGACAAAAGTATTAAAAATAAAGTTAAACCCAAATTTATCAAAAATAAAATATTATAATTATATATTATAATAATAATTAGTGTATTACATATTTTACCTTAAGGTCATAATTTTCATTAATCATACTCACAAAAATATATAAAAAGATTAAAACTATGTTCATTGTTATCATTAAATAATATTTATAGTTTTTATTATTGAATTATTTTTATTGATTAAAATGAAAATTGAAATTTTAGTTTTTTTCATTAATTAAAAAGTTGACTTTTCTGAAAGCTTTTGTACAATAGTCATCGGTTTTGATCGGGTCCCCTGAAAACAAGTGTTCAAATTTAAACCCTTATAATCCCACCTATAGGTGCAAAGTTAAAATTACTCTAAAAAAAAATTTAAATATGAATTTTACCTCAAAGGCATAATTTATATCAACATTTCAACATTTAAAATTATCCATCTATATAAATTTCTTTTTAGATTGAAATTCATATGCTATAAAGTTCGACTTGTCATCCCAAATATTGGAGATATCATAAATTATAATCAGGTCAGAGACTCAGTGCTTAGTGGTGCATGGTGATGACTAACCACTACAAAGCTCTGGCCACCTATATGCGACTCTAACTATGATGGATTGGTACAAAACACAACCAATTTTAGAGCCATGAGCTCTTAATTACTAAGACATAAAACTTTCTCAAATCCAACCATTAACAAACTTCTTTTAGTGTTGTGGTTCTATTTAAAAGGTAGATTATGGAGACTTAGACATGTAACAAGTTGCAAATTTGATGTCACCACCACACTGCTAACCTACTTGGTATGTATAATTTTTTTTAATGTTCTATGAGGTGTGTATTATTTTCTCTTAGGTGCCCAATGTCCATCATTCTTACATCTCTTAGGATTGGATGGATTTCCTCTCTCCTGTTTGAATTTAGTTTTTGGTTGGTTTTTGGTACATAGATAACAGTAAGTAATTCTCTCATGGTTATGTTTTTTTAAGACTATATCTAGTTACAATATGCTACACTACCCAAAATATCAAGCAGATGCCTAAATATGGTTATTGCTCAATCTAAGTAGTTTTTTTTCATAATGAAGTGTGTTCTAGATAATAGTAAAAAAATACAATAAAATAATTTTTATTTTACAATTGTAAAATTAATGTTACATCAAATTAATGTGTTCAAAAGTTATATTTTTTCATATAAATATTAAAAAGTGTATTATTTAAAATTGTAAAATTTTGAAAAAGCAATATTTGTTTTTTGGCTTTTTTTTAAAGTAAAAAAATTAGCTAATTTATACATGTGAATTGAAATACAATTATTTATTTTTAATCTTTAAAAGACTCTTGTATATAAACTCTTCAAATTGAAATTAAATTCCACCCTTCACCACCACCACCGATAGAGACGACTCGGCCAACCACCAGGTCTATAACATGAACCCATGACTATAAAGTAGATTGATACTCACTGATCTGGGGATCACTCATCTGGCACATGCACTAAATCTGGATGGCTGTAGGTTGGATGGGACTGAATGGTACTCTGCCTCGGACCTGCTATTGGGTGGGATCTGGGCTGTACAGTGGTCCTCATATGTTGTTGGACTATCACATGGGGGTATTAGGATGGGTACTTCGGAGGACAGACTGTTATGGATGTATGATGAACAGAGGGGCATGGTGACTGCGAGGAAAGCCTATGATTTAATTGTTTCAAATTACAAAGCTGGTATGGAAAATGACATTATGATGAAGATTTGGCTCTTTAATCTCCCACTAAAGATCAAATGTTTTGTGTGGCTCACATGCAATAAAAAAATAAATACTTGGGATACTTTAAGACAGAAAGGATGGTATGGTCCCAATAGATGTGGCCTCTGCAAAGAGGAGGCAGAGTCGGTTGAACATCTTTTTGTCGGTTGTAGGTTCCTGAAGGAAGTAATTGGTGGCCTTAGCTGTATTTTAAAAGTGAACTTGGACTGGTGTGGACCTTCTTTACTGGAAAATTTAATCTGCTGGATCTCTCGGAAGGGGTATTTACTGTATTTACCTTTCTTCATTTTTTGGAATATTTGGAAGGCTAGGAACCGTTTATGTTTTGAAGATCAGGAGCCAAATTTGAACAGATTGTTATTTATCATATATGATGATTTTTTGACCTTTAAGCCTCCCCTGATTCATAAGCACAAAATTAGGAACATTGGGAAGTCTCCTACACTGGTGTATCCTTCGATCTTTTTTGATGGTGCGGCCGCAAAAGATTTGGGGGGGGGCGGGGTTTGTTATCTGGCTGAATGAATTTCATTTTCTTGCCTTCAAGCTTGGATGTGGTAGAAGTACCAACACTAGCGCTGAGCTCTTAGCACTTTGGGCTTCACAATGGGTCGCAAAGGATATTGGGTTACCTTACCTACATATCTTTGGCGACTCCTCTGTGATTATAAAGAGGGCTAATATGGAATCCACCCTGGATATGGTGAATCTTGAGGCCTGGTGCCTCAACACTAGGATTTTCATGTCCTCCTTCATGTGGGTGGATCTCAGTCATGTTTATAGGGAACATAACAGGAGGGCAGACATCTTATCAAAGGATGGACTGCATATGGCACCGGGACATCTCATTCTTACAGAATTTCTTGGAAATGAGATTATTGGGGAAAGCTCATCACAGCTCTTTTAGAATATGCTCCTACCACTTCAGAACACCTCTCCTGTTTTTGTGAGATACTTACAGGTTTTGTTGAGCATCTATTTACTGATTACTTGAGTTACACTCCCTCCTTGGATTAGATTTCTGGGTTCCTGTTATGTTCTTTAGGAACATAGATGAATGTTACTTGATAGTCTTCCTATGAGAGGGTTCTCATTGGTAGTGAGCTCAAAGTGCTTTGAGTAGGAGATACTGTGGATAATATATTTGTATTTTCATGTATCTTTTGGTATTTACATGTATTATTGTCTGATAGGACTGTATTTGTTGAACTGTCCAGGTAGGACTGATATTACCACTGCTGTATTTGTACAGTATATGGCTGATTACTTGAAGATGTAAAAAGTTCTTTGATTCATTGAATACCAAGGAATGCATTTTTTTCGACTGAAAAATAAAATAAAAAAAATAGATTGATACATTACGGATTCATTTGTAAAGGTCCATTTTTTTATTTGATCTAGTAAAATGATAGGTATACATTTGAAGTGGTCCATAAAAAGATTCCACCTCCACAGCATTGTATTTAATATCACTGTGGGGGAATATTCACCCTTGGATTTTAAGTAGCTTTAAAACTTCAAAATCGAACCATAGATATTCCAGCCGGCAGCAGCAATAACTAAGTGACCCCACCCGGTTCCACCTGCAGATTTTGTCTTGTTCCTCGTACGAGAAAGATCAATCTTCTCCGAAGTTCCACAGCTCTGTCGGGTCGACAGACGTGTAGCTCTCCCGCGAAGTCGGAAAGAGCTCCGACGCCGACGCCGACGCCGACGCCTCGTCAATCGACGGAAAGTTATCCAAATAGTGGCACCCAGAACCGTCTGTTCCCGCAAACAGAGACTGCCACAACTTCTCCGGATCGCTCGACAACTCCATTTCCAAAACCGACAAGGACTGCAAAGGCGACAGAAATGCGGGTTCTTCCATACTATTACTGTGCAGAAATGCGGGTTCTTCCATTCTATTACTGTGCAAAGAAGGCGAAGTCGAAGGCAGTTCGCCTAAGGCATATTTTTTGGCGGCATCCTTAATTTGCTGACGAGAACGAGAAGACGCAGGCGGAATTAGGGGCACAGAATCTGGGAAATTGAAAGTGGCAGTGGGCCCTTTCAGACAATACAAGGCGGCGTCATAAGCACGGGCGGCCTGCTCTTTGGTTTCATATGAGCCCAGCCATATCTTCTCTCGAGATTTCGGCATCCGAATTTCGGATACCCACTTTCCCCATTTTCGCAGTCGGATACCCTTCAATTGGCGGGCCGTCTGTCCTCGACCTTCATCCGCTAAGTCATGATCATGTTCCTGCGGGTTGGTTTTTTCCATATTGCAGTTGCAACTACAAATCTCAGGTCAAGGGATCCACTCCCGCAATCACCACTTTAAACCTACTCTAACCTCGATTAAAATTGCTGGCGAACATTCAGCAGCTTTCAAACAGATCAATTGGTCGCATTGTTTTTAATAAAACAGCAGCCTGTGAACAGAGCTTTGAAATCACTGATCTGAGCTCATAAAATGTACTGAAATGCAACTAACATACTTCTATTTATATATCTGGGTTTTTGAAATCATGCCGCGTATTTGTCCGTGTGGGAGTATTGTCCGTGTGGCAGTGTACTGACTGATTGCAGAGGATAGATATTCAAACTTCAAAGGAGACTGACTTCGGATATGAAATAAAACGCGCGAAGAATACTTTCCTGAAATGCCTACTTCCAGAAGCCCTTTTATTCTTAAAACGTGTGGTGTAGATCGGTGGTCTCCCACAAATCGACCACTAAACCGAAGCCCCTGCGTCCCAACTCACATCAGAAAGCCCGAACAATATGTGAGGGTCCTTCCTTCTCATCTTCGTTGGTCCTTCACTCGTAAAAACGAACAAGTAAAATGAGCCCAAAGGAGTATTCCTTCTTTAGAAAACATTTCCAATAAGTCACATGATCAACTTTTTAAGATACCTTTTCATTTGGAAAAATTAAGAAATAAATGTTTTTTGTTTTTAATTTCTTACGTTTTGCCTAATTTTATTATTTACAGTTTATTCTAATTAATACATTAAAATTTAAAAAAATATTTATTTTTCAAATCATTTTACATGTTTATCATTACCAATAAAGAGAGTTCAACCACGTAACCAACTGTTGCTTTCTTCTTTCAAGACATGTCCGTTTTCCTTAATAAATCGCTATCGATTGATTAGTTGGTTAGATTGTAACTTTAATGTAACAATTAAAGAAGTTGTAAAATTAAATTATAATAATTAAAATTTAAATTGTAAAATTAATTTATTGAAATTATAACAAAGTATCAAATTTTTTGAATTGTATTTTTTTTTTTCAATAAATTTTTCTTAAATTTTAGGTGTTTCAATATATTTGATAATTCTCAATGCTTTGGTAGATCTGAAATTAAAATAGATCTATATTTTTTTTTTAATATAAAAAAGTAATATATGTTACATTGAAATAAGTATTCAATTTGAGATTTAGACTAGTTTAATATGTAAATTTCTAATATGTATTTATAATGGTTTAATGATGACTCAACTCTCATATAATATAAAATAATAAGAAGTATCAAGTTTCATTAAATTTTTTAATTTTAATTAATTAGAAAATATGGTTTTAAATTTATTATCAAAATTTTATTTACTTGATAATTATTATCAAAAAAAAATTTATTCTTTTATACACCATAAATAACACATTTTCTAATAACAACTAATAAACATAAATCAATTAATTAGTCTAGTGGACTAGTTCAAGTGATTAAGTGCAATAAAAAGTTGTACTTCATAAAAAGTTGTAAGTTGAAAACCTTAGCCTAAAACCCTTAAGTGACTATACATTCTTATATAAAATCCTCACTTGGAGCGCGGATGGACGAGCTAGGGTTTGTTCGCGGTCCACTGGCCGGGCTTCTCGCAGACTCCAGAAGGAATGGCGCGGAGCTTTTCGCTCCTCCAAGGTACTAATCTTTTCAACAGCCGTACCTCTTCAACCTGTTCCATGGTTCGACGGCTACGGAATGATAAGGTTACAGGTTTCTGCTCTTTGTCCTTCCTTTATCTTTTGGATTATTGCAGTCGTGTTATACCTATTTTGAATTGGCATTTTTGCTGGGGTTTTTCTTTGGTTTCCTAAAATATCTGTCGGTCCTTTATCCCCGTCACCCTTTTGGCCGCCTGGAGTATCTATCGGTCACCCTCCACTGGTTCTTTGATTTGGGTTTTGATGGTTTGTTGGTCACTATTTGTGTCGCTCCCGGCAACTGGAGTCCCTCCTCATAACTGAGGACTAGTACCAACCAGTATAAAAGAAGTGGGAACATATCCATTTTAGTGGTTTTGTCCAGGTGGCGTCTAGCATTCTCCAGGTTTGGAGGTGTGGGCTGTCCTTGTACAGCATATTTGACCCTTTGATTGTGTCTGTCGGGATGTGGCTTTGTTGAGGGCTTGTGTGTTTTTTTGTCTTAATGGCGTCTTCTCTCGGTCCTAACCCAGTGAACCCCTTTTTTTCTTTGAACCGGTATACGGCTGCCCTTGATAGGGGATGATTTTCGATTTATGGATTGTCTTGCGACTTTCAGGATTATTCTGGATTCTCAGTGGAGTCTTTCATCGGTCTCTCTTCCTGTTGTTTCGATCTAGACTATTCGGGGTTTTACGCCCTCTTGATTTCCGCAGTTTTTTAGGGTTTCAGGGCTCTTCCTTCGGAGCCGGTTCTATTGGGAATTATATCGATTGTTTTTTTTTGGATTGTTCTTCTTGCCAGCATATATTGCTCTAATTGTATGTTCTGAAGTTCATCTTCGATATTTCTCAGTACATTCTGACCTGATATATTCAGGGATGATGAGAAAAGTCTGATACGATAAGACTTTTTCTTTATTGATTCTGCTGTTATGTTTTTGTCACTTATAGTTATATGTGAAGGATCTGATTTGGCAGCTGTATTGAATTGTCACTTTTAATGTGGCAGTCATGCTGATGGTCTGATTTAGATTAAAGTATTGTCTCTGTTTGTGGCCGTTTTGGATTGTGGATTGTATCTTGGCGTTTGGGATTGATATCCTTTTTTATTTATAGTCCGATACTAACAGTGCCGATTTGATATCTGATGTTTTCAATATTAGATATTTTACTTGCTGTTTGATTACTTGCCCAACGATTCTCTTGGAAGGGCTGATATAGTTTGCATTTTTGTTTCTCTAATTGTGGTTCGACTGGGCTTGTTGGAATGTATCTGGAACTTTTGGGGTCTAACTGGGTACTTTATTTATGGATGTTCCTTACTTTGATTGATATCAGAGACTCTCCTATGTTCAGATGTTTTCAGCCCTATCCTACTGATTGGTTTTTTGTATGTGGCTCGAATTAGTGGACTAATATTGGATTATTGATATTAGAGACACTCCTTATGTTCAGTTGAGTTCAACCCGATACTACTGACTGTTATTTATATGAGGCTCGAATTTGATGGTCTGATATTGATAATGTGCTGTTCTTTATTTGGGCTGTCATAGCATTCTGGGTTGATTTTGATTTATTTGGTGCCGACTGTCTTCCTTCCATATATTTTGATACTATCAGTTCCGGGTTCTATATAAGTGATTTCTTTTAGGAGTTTTTGATTCAGGATCTTTTCTTGTTGCTCATAGTCCAGGGTTGAACCTATCGGTGTGCTATTGACTGAGTTTATTGATCAGCTTTTGGGGACTGCTTCTGGGAAGCATATCCCTTGTATCTGATGGTGGAGACCCATGATGGGTCTCCTGACCCTAGATTGGACCATGACCCTGCTCGATATCAGAAGCGTAGGAAGGCAAAGGCCTATAAAATTATGGAAGGGAAACTACGCTATGTGGTTGGTCGGGATATTTATATGGATAGGGTGGAAGCTTTGAGTCGTCGAGCATTAATAGGTAGGCTGGAATATGCCTCCATGGAGAAAAAAGACTGGGTTTCTTGGGCATCTAAGTATTGGAAACCTTTTCTATCCTATACTCCTTCTATTAGCTTGTTGGTTCGGGGGTGGATCATTTTTGTCTTCTTAGAAGATTCTCATGCCTCTGAAGTATTAAGCCGACTATGGAGGGTGGGTAATGGGTCTTTAGTTCTTGACCGATGGCATGTAAACTTTGATCCAGTGAGAGAAAGAGTGAAAAAACGCCATCTGTGGGCTATTCTCCCAGGGCTTCCTTTCCCACTCTGGAATCGAGCTCTTTTGGAAGGAATTGGGAACACTATAGGGTGGTTTGTGGCACTAGAGGATGATTTTATGAATTCCTTTGATAAGAGGAAGGCAAAGGTTCTTGTTGAACTTGATATAACTAAAGGCCTCCTAGCTGAAGTTGAGATTCTCTACCATGAGCGTTTGTTTATACAACACTTGGATTTTCAGGGCATTCCCTTTAGGTGCAATGTGTGTAGGGAGACTGGACATTTGCGCCGTAACTGTCCTGCCTTCCGTAGTAAGTTTGCCAAGCGCTCTTTAACTGATTCTTTTGTTAAGTCCCCTTTATTTACTCCATCAAAGGATGTTTCAACCCCGGTACAAAATGCCTCCTCTCCTAGTCAGTTGAAAAAATCGATTTCTTTATTTGGGGAAGTATCAGATCTTGATCTGGTTATAATTGACTCAGTGATTAGCAGCAAAAAAGCTCCTATTCAATCTTGTAATCTTTCTGCGGAGTATGAACCTGTAATCCCTGCGCAGCTTGCCTTTTTGGAGCCTACTCCCCTACCCCCTGATATTAGCCTTTCTCCTGCTCCAGATCCTCCATCTGCTATGAATCTTATTGATATCTTGCCTAACACCTCCACTACTTCTCCTTGCCCCCTGGAAGTTGTTGTTCCCCCTCCTTTGTTCACTGAGGAAGATTTCCCCCCCTTAGCAAATAAGGGGCCTTCGAACTACAAAACGCCTCCTCATAGCCCGGTTGTTTCCCCATCCTTCAAAGATCCTTCTTTGCAAAAAACTCTGAACATTTTCTCGGATAAGACGCCCCTTTCTCCTTCTGTTCTCCCACTAGACTCAATCAGATTTGAGAATGTCACTATCAGAAGAAAAAAAAAGAAAAATTCTTCTAAGCCACCTTTTGATTCTTTGGATTTAGCCCCATCTCCTTACATCCCTTTATCCATGAGATTAAAAGCTGCAGACTGTACTTCCTCTCCTTCTCCTAGGGTCCTTAGAGCTTCGACCCCTCTCCCTCCTGATTCTTAATGCGTATTCTTTCTTTTAATATCCGTGGTTTGGGGGGTTCTTCCAAACAAAAAAGCCTCCGTCTCTTGCTGTCTTCACTCTCTCCTGATTTAGTATTACTTCAAGAAACAATGACAAGTCCTTATCCAGCTTTATTTTCTTTTTCCAAAATCTGCCCAGGATGGGAGTTTTGTGCCCTTAGCTCAAACGGTCTTTCTGGGGGAGTTCTCACTGGTTGGGATCTGAAACTATTTAAATGCAAAGCTTATCAAACTGTTGCTGGTATATTGCTGAAAGCCACTCTCACTGGGATCTGATTTTAAGCTCTCTATTATAAATTGCTATGGTCCTTATCATAATCGTGATTCTTTTTGGAATGTCGTAGCTTCGGGAGGTCTCCTTTCGCTGTCTAATCTCATATTAGCTGGGGATTTAAATCTAACACTTTCTACCTCAGAAATATGGGGTTCAAAATCTCTTGTAGACCCTTTGAGCCCTTATTTCTCTAAGCTCTTCTCAGATCATAACCTTGTGGATGTGGCGCCTCCTTGTGCTGGCCCTACCTGGAGGAATGGGAGGATAGGGGAAGAAGATATATCTAAAATATTAGATCGTTTTATGTTATCAGAACAGCTAGTCAGCTCTCCTCCCAAGTATAGAACTTGGACTCACAGATGTGGAATATCAAACCAATTCCCTATTGTTTTGGAGTGTTTAGATCATATTAGCTCCAGTGCTTATCCATTCAAGTTTAATCATTCTTGGTTAAACAATGAAGATTTTGTGCAGATGGTTCATTCCGAATGGCCTCTTATTCAACCAGATCCCTCTTTGGATGCCATGTATGATCTTTCCTGCAGACTGCGAGCTCTTAAAGAAAAGGTAAAACCATGGACTAAAGCTGAAGCTATAAACATGAAAGAAAAATCCGTGGCCTTGGAAGAAGAAATCAACTTTCTTCTCCGCTCCTCTCAGTCTGCAATTTTAAACCAAGATCAGTAATTAAAGTTAAACTCTCTCAAAGCAGCTCTTCAACAAGTGGCTGATCATGAGATTTCTTCTGCAAGACTTCAAAGTAGAATTACTTGGGCTCTTAAGGGAGATGCTAATACAAAATATTTTCATGCGGTGGCTTCAGCCCAGAAAAATCATAATGCCATTTGGAGTCTTAAGGATGGTTTGGGTAATTGGGTTTCAGATGATAAAAGTCTAAAAGACCTCGGTATTCAATATTTTAAGAACATGTTTGAAGATGATAAGCTGACGAATCTGGAATCCCAGCTGAAGGTTATTCGTCTCTTTCCCTCTTTTATCAGTCTGGAGGATACGGAATCTTTTTATAGCCCTATTACTTTGAAGGAAGTGGAAAAGGCTCTCCACCTCTTTAAAAAAGATAAGGCTCCTGGGCCGGATGGTTGGCCAGTTGAGTTCTATTTGTTCTTTTTTGATCTTTTGGGCCCTCTCCTTGTTAAGGTGGTGGAATCAGCTAGATCCATGGGCAAAGTGGCCCCTGCTCTCAACTCTACCTTTCTAGCTCTCATCCCAAAGACAGACCTGCCTGTATCTTTCGCTGACTATCGGCCAATATCCCTTTGTAATCTCTGTTATAAACTGATTTCCAAAATTGCA
Organism: Pseudotsuga menziesii; assembly: GCA_001517045.1. Lineage (NCBI taxonomy): Eukaryota > Viridiplantae > Streptophyta > Pinopsida > Pinales > Pinaceae > Pseudotsuga > Pseudotsuga menziesii. The sequence continues at coordinate 46,200 of LPNX010452535.1, forward strand.
GCTATGAGGCTTAAACCCTTTCTGGATTCTTCCATCTCCCCTCAACAATTTGGTTTTTTAAATAACCAGTTGATCCATGAACCTATAGCTATTACTCAAGAAGTCTTACATACTGTTAATTCCATAAACAAATGTGCTCTCATCCTTAAGCTGGATTTATCCAAGGCCTTTGACAGAGTTAACTGGACCTTCATTCGTCTTCTTCTTATTTAGATTGGGGTCCCACTTGTTGGAGTTAATTGCATCCTAGGCTGCATCACTTCAGCTAACTTTGTTGTTCTTGTTAATGGATCTTCTTCCTCTTTCTTTCCTGCATCGTGGGGTTTAAGGCAGGGATGCCCTTTATCCCCCCTCCTGTTCATTTTGGTTATAGAAGGACTAAGTCTTCTGATTGAGGATGCAAAACAAAAAGGGAGGATTAAAGGCATTAAAGTTTCTTCAAAGCTTTCTCTCACCCACTTACTATTTGTAGATGATGTGATTTTATTTGGTCTGGGATCTTTTGAGGAATGGTTGGCCTTTAAAGCTATTCTAGATACTTTCTGCGAGGCCTCAGGTATGAGTATCAATGCGAACAAATCTTGTTTTCTACAAAATGGTATGGAAGAGGAAAATCTTCAAAGAATCACAGATCTTCTCCCTTATAGGATTGAAGATTTCCGGAAAGGTTTTAGTTATTTGGGCTACTTCCTGAAACCGTCTGGTTATTTGGTTAAAGATTGGCTTTGGTTGGTTACGAAATTTGAAAAGAAAATTTCACATTGGACAAATAGACTCCTCTCCATGGGAGGCCGTCTTGTCCCCATTCGTGCTGTTCTCTCAAGCATACCAGTCTACTGGATGGCTCTGGTTCCGATTCCTTCTTCAATCCTAGACAATCTCAGGAAACTAATTTACTCCTTTCTGTGGGGTTCTTCTTCCAGGAAGAAAAAATTTCATCTAGCAGACTGGCATCTATTGGCTAAGCCCACTTCTCATGGTGGCTGGGGTATAAAACATCTCCCTAACTTTAGTTTTTCTTTGAGAATGAAATCTTTTTGGCTGGCAGTAAACAACAAGGGCATCTGGAATCTTCTCATTTCTGCTAAATACCTGAAAAATAAACCTTTTCACCTTTGACTCAGGGAAAAAAACTTTATTTACAACAATGCCTCAATCATTTGGAAGGGCTTTATGGCTACTTTGGCTTGGATCGGTAAAGGAATTATCTGGCAAGTTGGAAATGGTGAATCCATTTGCCTGGGTGCAGACCCTATTGTGGGAATGGGATCCTCATTTTCCCTGCCTAGAGGTTTACGAGATTACTTAGAGGATTATGGTATTAGTACTTTAGCTCAGGCTCGCAATCATACTCCCAATGCCACAGGGTATTGGTTCTCTGCAGAGGACCTTGATCTTATCGGTGAATGGAAAATTATTTGGGACAATTATATAAGAGGTTTGGAATTTGGCCGTATACGGCTCACGGATCAAAATGATATTATCTCCTGGTCTCATGATAAGTATACAGGGCCGTTAACTGCTGCTGAAGGTTATACCTGTATAATCTCATATTGCTGTTCAGAATTAAATGATAAAGTTCTGAAAATATTATGGTCTGTGACTATTCCGCTGAAAATAAAATGCTTTATTTGGTTATTGATTTATCGGAAAATATTAACCTGGGAGCAACTGCAGTCTAGAGGCATCATTGGGCCAAGTCGATGTGCTCTTTGTGAAAGTAACCTGGAAGATATTCATCATCTTTTCTTCTGTTGTCCTTTTTCTTCCCGTGTATATTCTCATTTTGAGGTAAAATACAACTGCACGTTTCCCATTTCCAGCACTATTCATTCCTTTTTGGGTCAATGGTTTTCTCGTTATGCGAGTTCTGCCCCTTACAGATACTTGCCTCTATTTATTTTTTGGGGAATCTGGCTATTAAGAAATCTCTGCATATTTGAAAATAAGAAACCAGTCTTTTCTTCGTTGATTGCCAGAATCGATGGTTTAGTAAACACCTACCCTGTGCCTATGAAAATTCATAAATCCCGCAATATTGGCCCTGAACCATTAAAATATTTCCCATGTGGCTTCTTTGATGGAGCAGCCGCGGAGAATATAGGTGGATCGGGATATGTGATTTTTATAAATGATTCACATTACTTTAGTTTTTCAATGGGCTGTGGGAGCAGTTCGAATACAAGAGCAGAGTTATTGGCATGTTGGGGCATTCTTAGAGTCAGTTTATTAATGGGTATACCATTGCAGCTAATTTATGGAGACTCCATGGTTATTATCTCTTGGATTAACAGAAATTATGCACTTGATGTTCCATCTCTGATGCACTGGTGTTGTGACATAAGATATATGCTTCAAAAGGACCCGCCGATGATCTTTAAACATACATATCGTGAGCATAATTCGCTGGCAGATGCACTCTCCAAACAAGGCCTGAAATTGGATATGGGAGTTGTTTCTCTTTCAGAATATATGGATGGTTTGATTGTAAACCATGGCAATCTCAAGCTTTTTTAGAGTAGCTGATTTCATCTATTATTCAGCTTGTTATTAGCAGTGGACTGCGTATCACTTTCTGTTCTTGTTGAGTTCTTCTTGCCAGCATATATTGCTCTGATTGTATGTTCTGAAGTTCATCTTCGATATTTCTCAGTACATTCTGACCTTATATATTCAGGGATGATGAGAAAAGTCTGCTACGATCAGACTTTTTCTTTATTGATTCTGCTGTTATGTTTTTGTCACTTATAGTTAGATGTGAAGGATCTGATTTGGCAGCTGTATTGAATTGTCACTTTTAATGTGGCAGTCATGCTGATATGTAAAAGATGTCTTTTGATTCATATGAATAACAAAGGCTGGTATTTTTTCCTCTGAAAATAAAATCCTCACTTAATATTTCTATTAAAAATTTAGCTAAAAGTTATGAAACACAACATAAAAACATAAACCACTTAACTATAATAATTTTACATAATAACAACATATGTTCACCTTCAACTACTTTGTTTACCATTAAAAAAAAGTTATATTAAGATGGATCCCAAAATAATCATGTGACTTAATTCTCAAGGGTCAAATAGGTAAAATAAGTACCAAGAGGGCCACTCATATTTAAAGTTTTATGTAGCTATTTTTGAAGTTTTGTGTTATTGCGTTGGTTTTTCCAAATTGTAAGACACGTTTTAAAGTTATTAAATGTGCATTGATCAATAAGTTAATTATGTGTAATATGATTTTGTAGTTGAAATTTCAAATTATGATTTTTTTCAAATAGAAATTCTTAAATTTTAAATTAGGTTTAAGAAAAAGTAAAGTTAGATTTTTTAATTAATAATAAGAATTATGAGAATAAGTGTTTGAAGTATTAATGTTTTATTTTAAATATTTTTATTTTATTTTTATAAATAAATTTATTAATATTTATTGGAGATTTTTTTATGATGATGATGGTGGTGTTTAATGTCCCATAATTTCATATTTTATTATATAAAAGCATGAACCATAAACATGGACATAATCACCTAAAAATGTTCTTCTATAAATCTGTGTCAAGCTCACTATTAAGCGTATAGGTAACTACTATTTCAACTTGATATTCATTTTTTTAAATCTCATATAAATCTTCGTCAAGTTCACTCTTAGGTGTATAGGTGCTTGGGTTCAAGAGTTCTGGAAGCCTCTTTTGAAGTCGGTTTCGAAATTTTTAACGTTGGTTAATGGGTGGGTACTGTTTCAATTCATGTCTATTGAAGATAGAGAGACTATTGAGTCGCAGTACTGGGTCTTGGGACAAGGCTCTTTGGTCCTAGGGCATTGGCATGTGGGTTTTGACCCACGTACTGAGCGTCTGGTCTGTAGGCACCTGTGGGTGTTATTTCTTGACTTCCCTATTCAGTGTTGGAACTTACAAGGCTTCATGGTAGCGGTCAATTCGATTGGTACCTTTATTCTAATGGAGGATGAGCACCTTTTAGGTTTTGAACGAGTTACTCCTCGTATGCTTGTTGACATCGACCTTTCAGAGGGTCTTTCAGTCAAGCTTGAGATTATTTGGGATGAAGGAGCATTCATTCAAAAGCTTGATTATTGGAAGGTGGTGTTTCGATGACACTATTGTCGGGAGACCGGGAATTCCAAGGATTATTGTCCCTTAAGGGGTTTACCTCCTGTTGTTGTTTTTGCGAATCATACTGAAGGCGTTCCAGAACAGCTGGTTAAAGAGATCACTTTCCCTTTGTCGCTTGATAAGTCTTCGGCTCTCGACTTCGTAGGTAAGTTTGCTTCAAACATTCTCCTTCTTTTAAAATTTATTAATGTTGTTGAGATTCACGATTCTTTGTCAGTGTTGAAGGGAGTTGACATAGCTTCTGCTTTGTGGTTTGGTGAGGAGGGCTCTCTTGAGGTTTTTACTCCACTAGTGAGGGGGTGAGGGGGAGGGGAAGGGGGTTAAGGTTGTGGGTGAGGTGTTGGATGCTATGACATGTTCTATGCATAATGCTTCGTGAGGGGAGGGGGGTGTGTCTCTCTTTTTCCCTAAAGATTTCCTGCCATTACCACCTGCTCTTGTGGCTGGCCTCAACATTTCGCTTTCTCCTTCTCCTCTTTCGGATGAACTGTTGGTTAGCCTGATTACTACCCCACTTTGTGGGTCTATATATTCTCTGTTAGTGGGCGATGCATTGGTGTCTCCTCCTCCCTGCCAGTATGTTTCTCCAAACCCTACTTACGCCCTGACCGATACATCTTGTTTAGATGTTCTTCCTTTTCCTTCTGTCGATTTGGATTGTGTTTCTATTCGTAAACCTAATAAGTCCTCCAAGGGTGGTATGTGAGGTCTCAAAGTTGCTATTCGGGAGCAGTATTTTGTCAACCCTAGGGTTGCTCCTCTTTCCTCGCATGGGTTGGCTATTTTCTCTGATACTTCTCCTTCTTCCTGGGCACTTAGAGATTGTGCGGCCCTTTCCGGCATTTTTAGATGAACTGTTTATCCTTTAACATTTGAGGGTTGGGCGGGGGCCCAAAACACGCTGTTCTTAAAAGTCTTCTAGATTGAGTTTGTCCAGTGGTTGTTTTTCCCCAAGAGACCATGTCCTTTGGGGATGTTGTGTGTGACTTCTTTCTCCATTTATGACCTGGGTTGTTTGTTAGTGCCTTGGATGCTTGTGGTGATTCAGGTGGCACTTTGGTAGCATGGAACCCTGTTTTGGTTGATCTTAGGGATTTTAAAAAATGTGCATGTCTTCTTCTTAAAGGGAGGCTGAGATATTTTAATACTCACGTTCATTTGCCGAACATTTACGAACCTTATTCTCAAATAGTTTCCTTTTGGGGTAGAGTCTTGGTTTCAGGTCTTCTTACTCTACCTCATCTTATTTTGCTTGGAGATATGAACTTTACTTGGTCAATAGATGAGGTCTGGGGTTCTGGGCGTTCTATTGATCCTCTATCAGATTGCTTTCACTACATTTGGATGTTGCTAATATTATGGACATTTCTCTGGCTATATTATCTCTGACGTGGTCCAATGGAAGGTGTGGTTTAGCTGGCATTGTTAAACGTCTTGACATATTTTTTATGTCTAATGCTTTGTGTGATTTATTGGGGAAGTACATGAGCTGGAACCTCTCCATGGGAACATCAAACCATAAAGCCATTATATTACAGATTGATTTTGATAAGGGTAAGGTTCAATACCCCTTCAAGTTTAATCCGACATGTCTCTTAGAGGATGATTTAATTCTATGATCATATCTCAATGGGTGATTTTGAATGGGGAGGTGTATGTCCACTACTCCTCCATGTAGGCTCTATTGTTCAAATTATCCAAGTTGTGACCATTGGTCAGGGATTGGGAAAAAGAGACGATAAATATTGCAGACCATTCTCTATGTGATATTGAAGAGGCGATTCACCTTTTTGAGGAAGACTTGGGGGTTGAATTTTTTAGTGTTGATTATTCTGTGAAGATCAAGGAGCTTTATTCTCAAAAGCAAAAAAAATTGGCTCATAAGGAAGATTCTCTAAGATAGAAGAGTCGAGCTATCTGGTTGAAAGCTGGGGATGAAAATTTGAAATATTTTCATTAGTTTGCTAATCACGGAAGGTTATCGAATTCAATTTGGGAAGCCTCGAATGGTCAAGGTAACATGGTTTATGATCAAGATTCTAATAAAGAAGAGTCCATTTCTTATTTCTCTGCTTTATATAAAGATCCTAAGCCCAATAATATTGTTGATCAATTGGCAGTTCTCAAAAACCTTCCTACTATCTTTAGTGAGGAGGATTGTGACTTGATTGGTGGTCCCATTGGTTTAAAGGAGGCAGAACTTACTTTGAAGGTTTTTTCCAGAGATAAGAGCCCTGGTATCTATGGATGGACTATGGGGTTCTACCTCCATTTCTTTGAGATTATGGGCAAGGAGCTAGTGGAAGCGATTGAGGAAACTAGAGTCACTGGTCTTATTCCTGATAGTTTAAATACTACCTTTCTTACGTTGATACCGAAGGTCGACAGTCCTTCCTCCTTTGCTGAGTATAGGTTGATTTCCTTGTGCAATATTTTGTACAAGCTTATCACTAAGATCATTGTGGGTAGGATGAAATCAGCTTTGGGTAGGACAATTTCTGTTGAACAGTTTGTCTTTTTTCCTAGCCGTTAAATCCTGGATGTTGTTGGGATTATACAAGAAACTTTACATTCGATCAAGCAAAAGAAGTTATCATCTTTGATCCTTAAACTTGATCTAGAAAAAGCATATGATAAAGTGGATGGCTCGTTCCTCCATTTTATTTTACTGCATATTGATCTTCCCCTGAGTATTACATAATGGATCATGTATCGTGTGAATACAACATATTTTGTTGTGTTAATTAATGGTTCTCCCTCAGAAGTTTTCAAGGGGTGATGTGGTATTAGACAAGGTTGTCCTCTTTCACCTTATCTGTTCCTTCTAGTCATTGAGGGCTTGAGTCTATTACTTTGTCAGGAGAAGGAGGAAGGATTGATTAAAGGCATAAATATCTTTAGATCTAATTGTTTAACCCACATACTATTTGTTGATGATGTGATGATCTTTGGAAAAGGTGACTTTGCTAAATTGTTTCATATTAAGGGCATAGATGATATTTTCTATAGATCCTTGAGTATGACCTTCATTTCTCATAAATCCTATTTTAGACACAATGGAGTTGACCAAAATGTTTTGATTAATATGTTGAATCTCTTCTCTATCCAAGGTGGTCATCTTGACTCTGGTATATCTTACTTGGGTTTTTTTCTAAAACCCAACTCTTACAAGAGATCTGACTAGGATTGGCTCATTAAGAAAGTCCATCGCCGCATGGGTAGATGGACGTCGAAATGGCTCTCTCTGGGAAATCGAAAGACTTTAGTCATTTCAGTTTTCCAATCTTTACATGTTTAATGGTTTTCTCTTTTTCGGGTACCTCTGAGTAGACTTTTTTTTTCCAATTTTTGTGGAGGGATACACAAGATTCAACAAAATATCATCTGGTTGATTGGGAATCTTTGTCTATGACAAATTCTTGGGGCGACTGGGGTATCAAGCATCTTGGTTTATTCAACCTTTCCCTTTGTGCTAAGAGCCTTTGGAGAGGGCTCATGATGACAGGTCTGTGGATTAAAATTATCAATGCCAAATATATAAAAAGACTCCCTCTATCTTCATTGTTACGTGCTGCAAAGTTTAAAACTTCTTTCTCTTCCGTTGTTTGGTGTAGCCTGTGCACACCACTTCCTTGTATTATTTGAGAACTTTGCTGGCGGGTTGGAAGAGGAAATACTATTTCTATTGGTTTGGATTCGATTGTGGGGATCAGTAATTGGAAGCTCTCTCAAAGTCTTTTGGTTAGCCTCCTGTTGCAGCTGCAACTGTTTTCCCAAATTTTCAAAATTTTGGACCCTCCTTTTTAATTTTTATCTTTTTTAGAATCGTTTGGATCCATGAACTCTGTTTTTGTTTTCCCTCTGCTACAAGTTTGGACTGTTTTGAGGTTAACTCTCTTCATGATTTTTGGAAAATGGCTTATGTCTGAAATTGCTTTGGGTTGTGGAATTTGGAGTTTGGTTTTAAATATTGCCCTTTGATCTGTGATTTCTTTTTTTGTTCTCTGAAGCCTATTTCTCATTTTCGCCACTGTTTCAGAGGTGAAACAAACTTTCATCGCTTCCCAGCCGAAAGTAACAATTTTAGTTTGATTGTTCGGAAGCCATTTAAACAACGCATCGGAGCCATATTTCCTTATGGAGCATCCATTGCAGAAGCTGAACGATGAGTGTTCTGCCGGATAGTCTTGACATCTCCGATATCATGTTGTTATTGTTTGACTTGTTTTGCATTATCGGAGGTTGGTTAAAGTTTGAGTTGGGGTTGTTTGATCTTTGTGAAGCCATTGTTTTGGAAGTGAGACAAGCTTTTTGGATCGCTGCACGACCTTAGGTTTTTCGAGCACTTAACATCTTCACAATGTTTCTGCGCCATAGCAGAAAGTTTATGACTTTGATCGAAGGCTATAGTCTGATTTTTTTCCGCTATTGCAGCTACCGAGCGAACTAAGTGTCTGCCATATAACTACTCCGCTCGCCGATGCTTTGTCTGGGTTTCGCTGTTTCGTCTTTTGGCCACGGGGCCTGTAGTATTTTCATCTTCCGCCATTGCAGCTACGTAATGCACTAATCTCCCGACGTTGATGTCGTTCCGTTCGCCGACAGGGAACTTTACCGCCCGATGCCTTAGCATTTAGTTCTTCCAACTCCGATAGACTTAATGGTCCTGCGGAACTCGTTGTCCATCTGAAACCCGTCGTTGTGGCTGTAAGTAAGACTATCCTGTCGATGTTTTAATGGTTCAAGCCGTCAATAAGGTTTTTTTTTCTCGTCGTCTTGTGAGTTTCTAACCCCTGTGTGGGCGGCGGTGGTTTTGATTCTTGTTAAGGCTTTCGCGACAAGAGCGCAGTACAGGGCCTCAGTTTGATGATCAGTTTTGTTGTTAGTGTAGTTTAAGTTTATTGAAAAGATGTAGTCCTAATTAAAGATGAATTTTTGATTAACTGTAGACGGACTCAAAGGATTCTTCATATTACTGCTACGAGAAGATGTAGCTAAAGGATAAAGCTGAGGAAAGTTGGCTGAAAAGTGATAAGCAGAGTTTGTTCTAAAAGCAACGGGATCTAAAGAAGGACAAACAAAAGACAAGGAAGAATCGATGGCAACAAAATCCCAAGCTTGGAAAGGGTCCGTCAGTTACCGAGTTGATCCCGTTTTATGAAGTACTCATAAATTGAAATCCGAAATGTAACGCATTATATGAATCATGAGTACTCACGAAAAAGACAAAATTGTGAGATTAAATGGTTTTTGGGGAGTCCAAAGGTCAGACAGTTGGGGAAGCCCAAGGGTTTGGTTGTTGTTGTATAAAGAGAGGAAAATTAGAGAGAATAGGGGCTTTTTCCCTGGAAAAACTGGTGAGCTATTGTTTGTAAGAGGAACTACTTCGTTTTACAATAAGAAATTACAAATTTTTCCTGTTGGAGAAGGTGCTATGTGGAATGTTCGAATATGATAAAATGAACAATGTTGAAGGGGAACTATTTCGTTTTCAACTATGTTTCATTAACTATGAGAGCGTTCTAACTTTCTGAACCTATGTTCTTATCTGAATGTTCTCTGGTATATTCTGTGATAATTTCCACTATGAGTAATGGAAGTTTTAACTGTTGATGAGCTATCTTGTCGTGTATATATTTATTCATGTTTATGTGTTTTGATTCTAAGAATAGCTATCTGTGATTTACCTTAACATGTGAACAGTATTACATTACTCATGAATTAATATTTTTCTCTCTAGAGACAGCTTAGTTGGTATGTATTTTCTAGTTGTGTATGATTTAGATGCAAGAGAGTCTAAGACGAGAGGTAAGAACCTGTGCATCACATTGTGACCACTCCTTGCATCCTTAATCAATCTGCATCTTAGATAGGCACTTGCATATCATACTTAAAGTCAAAAAATACAAAAATATATAAGGTGGACCAGGCCACAACCGATAAAACCTTTTATTTTTGTTATCTGACCTATGGTAGCCGGACCGCAAACCGGACGGATTCCCTACACCAAACAGTCATGGGCTAGTTGGGAACGTTGACTGGGGAGAATCCTTTGCTGTTTTTGCGTGCGAATTTCTAGGCCTCAATAGTTTTTGGCGCTAGAAGGAGGGCCGCCAATGCATGGCTGGCTGAGGAAACCCATCTTCCCGAGATTATTCCACCGGTGACAGTTCAGAAGGCAGTTTGTTTCCCAATCCAATTCCAGAAGAGAAGGGTAGAGAACATTTGTATTCTGTGGACAACGAGGTTGTTAATGATCTAAGAAGACACACTAGGGCATACGTGAAGAATATTGGAGGATTACCGATTATCCCTGAATTTCCCAAAAGAGAATATAAAAGGAAATACTGTCCTATATTGGAATACTCGATGTTGGTTGGAGATTTGGAAGAACTTGTAGAAACATCCTTACAGGAAGTTGTACAGCCTTTGAATCAAGTAGGCCCAGATACTCCTTACGGTTCTCCTGTTCATACTCCTATTCATTCACCACCTCACTCTCCACCTAGACTCATGGCAGGCGTAAACGCAAATCAGCCACCCAACCCACCGAATCCACCACCTGCCTGGAAAGCCAGATCACCTTTGAACCTAACACCTCCTTTGCATGATTTACCTCAATCTTTTGAAAAGATATTTCCCAAGTTTGATCCAAATGAGAAGATGTTAGTAGATGACCACTTGTAAAGTTTCTATTTGGCAATAGAAGGATTAAGGGCTGGGGAATATGAGGATGTAGTTTGTAAACTTTTTCCACACACCCTTAAAGGAGCAGCAGCATCCTGGTACTTTGGTTTTCCTACAAACTCTATCCCTAATTGGGATACCTTTAAAAGGATTTTTAGAAGTAAGTATGCAACCCAAAAAACTCATGCAGCTCTCATGAAAGGACTATGCGCCTTAAAGAAAGAAAGAAGAGAGAAGGTGCATAGTTTTACCCAAAGATTCGCAGCCTATCTTAAGAATTTTTTTGAAGCTGACAAACCCTCGGATAAAGTCCTGATTTAATTATTATACCTTAGCTCTAGGACCCGAGTTGGCCATGTTTGCCAAAATGAAGGCCAAACCTATGCTAGCAGAGACTTATGAGGAAGCAGAGAGAGTAGAGGCTGAAAGGGAAAGTATTGAAGATTATCCTGAACGATCAGGAGAAAAAAATGTTGGGAGGAAAGCTTTGTTGTTTGCTAAGCCTAAAGAGGAGCAATCACCAGATTTCGAAGGAATGGAAAACATGATGCATAAACTTTCTAACAAAATCATAGACTTGGAAAAGGAAAAGGAAGCCCAAAAGTTCTACAAGCCCTATTACAAGAAAAGGGAAGATAACAATCAATACCAACCCCCTCTGCACAGCCCTGCATCTATGAACTTAACGGAGGTAGGAATGGATAAATTTTGCACTTTCCACCAACAACCCCATTCTGAAAAGAGTTGTCCTCAATGGATAAATTCAATGACGTTGGTTATGAATCAGCTTTTGGATTCCAAATTAACTGAAGACAACGAGGAAGAAGGGAAAGACAACAATTAATCAACAGAAAAACAGGAGGATGAAGCTATGGTTTTATGGGACTGTGTATCATTGTTTGATGCCAAGGAAGAAAAGGATCTAAAACACAAGGGAATCCTGGAAACAAATGTAATGAAAAGAAGCCAGGGGTTGATAGATTCAAATAGTCTTATGCTCCTGAAGATCAAAAGACTTCAAAAGAATGCTAAGAAATTTAAAAATAGCTCCTTAGCTAATAAAATTCCGGAGTTTACCATCACCAGTCAAAATCCTAGACAGATCAACATGCCTACTAAGCCCAATGAAGAAAAAATAAATAATGTTAGATCGAATCTCACAGAACATAAGATGGATTATGACATTGTGGAGGATATCAAGAAGGTAAGGGCAAACATCTCATTATTTGAAATGTGCAATGTGCCGCAGCAGAAAGAAAAGCTATTGAAAGCACTTGAAGTATTAGAGGAGAGGCTACCCACTAACAATCAACCCCAAGAAGAAGAAATTGGTGAAGTAAGTATGGGAGGTAAGCCTAAAAGCAAGAATCCACCTTTTCTCCTTACTTTTGAAATTTTCAACCATAACGTGCATAATTGCCTAGTAGACTCGAGGGCATCAGTCAATGTCATGCCGCTGTCGGTCTGCAAAAAGATAAATGGACAACCTAAACCATCTACCTGGAGGGTCGTTCAGTTGGATAGAACGAATGTGAAGGTAATTGGAGAAATGGAGGATGTTCTCGTTCGCTTATCTTCAAATGATAAGGTGTGTCAAGTCATCGATATTGTGGTGGCTGACATACCGGAAACTTATGGACTTGTTTGGAGCAGAGATTGGTGGCAAAGTTAAATGGATGTTTTGCCTCGGACTAGTCACATCTGTGGCTGCCATATAAAGGAAGCCCAAATCAAATTAAAGTTTTGAGGGAGCCCCACATGAAACACAATGTTACTCAGTTTGAAGAAAAAAATGAACCAGTGGATTCTGTTTTGGGAAACTACTTTATTGAGCTAGAACCAGGAAACTATCAAGCGGAAGAAACCAGTAGTACATCTGATGCTCAGCCTGATCTCCTTCGGTTTTCACAGGATAATGAAATCGATTGTAAAATAGTAGACTTAGCTGTAGATGTAGATGTTAATTCTTGCACATTAGTGGGTAGTGATTTTTGGACGCTTTTCTTTGATGGTTCTAAAACTTTAGAGGGGTCGGAAGCCGGTTGTGTCTTGATTGACCCTATGAAAAACAAAAATTTTCTTTCATGTAGGTTAGAGTTTGAATGTACCAATAACACAGCTAAATATGAAGCGTTGGTTCAGGGATTAAGGAAAGCAATTGAATTAAAGGAAAATAATATGAAAGTGTTTGGAGATTCAAATTCGGAATCAAATACATTTCATTTCTCCTCATTTAAAAGCTTATCAAAATGAAGTATGGGATTTACTTAAATGTTTTAATGCATTTAACATTGTATCGATTCCAAGACTTAAGAATGCAGCAGCTGACTTGTTGGCCACCTCAGCTGTGAGGCTTGTGCCCTCTAATAATCGGTGCTCTGTTGAATTGATTTTCAGGCCTTCAGTTCCAAATATGATTACCAATCTACGAGTGTTCGATGATGATCATCAGATTATAGAATGCTTGACAAATGACGAGGCCTTCAAAGGGGCGATTATTGATGATGAAGAACATCAGGCCGAGCTAAAATTTGATAATTTCATTCCTAAGTGAGTTAGGACTTTAGAACGAATGTTTGATTTAAATGAGAAATTTAGAAGACCAGCAAATGTGAAGACTCATAGCTCATTTCTACAGTTCGAGTTGATTAATTTGGGGATTGAGATGGAGCCTAAATATGTGAATATGGGAAAATGCTGCTCCCCAGCTGAAAGGGATAAGCTCATCATTCTTTTCAAGCAATACAAAGATTTTTTTGCCTAGACATATGAAGATCTGAAGACATATGATACCAATATTATCCAGCATGTTATCCCCATCAAATCTGGAATCAAACCTTATCAGTAGCCTTTAAGGAAAATGCATCCAAAATTAGAACCTTTAATCCATAGTGAAGTTAAGAAACTATTAGATGCTAGAATTATCTTCAAGGTTAGACACTCGTAATGGGTTTCAAATCTGGTACCAGCAAGGAAGAAATCTGGAAAAATCAGGCTATGTGTGGATTTTAGAAACTTAAATCGCACTTCAGATAAAGACAATTATCCTGTTCCACCCATGGAGCAGATATTGCAAATGGTTTCAGGTTTTGAACTATTCTCTTTATTAGATGGATTCTCAGGCTACAATCAAGTATTAGTAGCCGAAGAAGACAGACTAAAAATGACATTCAGGACCAGGTGGGAAACTTTTGCTTACAGAAGGATGCCCTTCTAACTCATAAACGCTGGAGCTACCTTCCAGAGGGCTATGAACATAGCTTTCCGTGGTCTGATTGGCCGTAGTGCTATAGTATACCTCGATGACATCACGATATTCTCAAAGAAAAGAGATGAACACACATTTCATCTAAAGTAGATTTTTGAATGCTACCGGAAATATGGTATCTCACTAAACCCCAAGAAGTGCATGTTTGTTGTTACAGAAGGTAAGTTGTTGGGTCATGTGGTTTCTAAGAAGGGGATTTCCATAAACCCAGAAAGGATCAAATCCATCGAACAGATTCCCTTACCCCATAATAAAAAGAGTATGCAATTGTTTATGGGGACAATAAACTTCGTGCGAAGGTTTGTGCCAGATTTCACTCAAATTGTTAAACCTTTGCAACAAATGGTAAAGCAAAGTGTACAATTCAAGTGGACTGATGTAGAGAAGAACGCATTTAGTAAAATTGAAACAGTTGTTGCGCACGCACCCTCCCTCAAAAGTCCGGATTTTGATAAAGATTTTATTTTGTACACTTTCACATCTGATGATTCACTAACAGTTGTGCTTACCCAAAAGGAAGACGGGGGAGATGAGTTCCCCATATCATTTATGAGCATTAGTCTGCAAGGGGCCAAATTGAATTACCCAGTTGTGAATAAACAAGCTTATGCAATGTTCAAAGCGGTGAAACAATTCAGACCATATATACTTAAGAACCAGACAAAGGTAATAGTTCCACACCCAGCTGTGAGGTCTCTTTTCATACAAAAGGAGTTAGGAGAAAGAAGAGGAAACAAGGTAACATCTCTACAAGAGTGTGACCTCGAATTCAAGCTGACCTCCATAGTCAAAGGGCAAGGATTGTGCAAACTGATGACTGAAAGTAAAGACAATGAAGAACATGACTGGGAAGACGAAGCTGAGTTACATTTGATGGATGTATGTCCTCTTTTCACAGCTCCAGACTCTTGGTATCGAGACCCTGTGCATTACCTTCAGGCGGGATTGTTACCAAAACATTGGAATTCTAAGCAAAGAAGAGCACTGCGTCTTAAATCAGCCTCATATCAAATTGTTGAAGGAATATTATTCAGAAAGAATTATGATGGAGTTCTTCTTAGATGCTTAGAGAAAGAGGATGCAAAGAAGGTAATGATAGATTTACATGATGGGCCCGCTGGAGGACATTTCTCCGGAGATACTACAGCTCATAAAATTATCAGAGCTGGATACTATTGGCCCACACTGTTCAAAGATGCACACGCCCATGTCAGAAAGTGCGACATTTGTCAAAGGTGCGGTGGAAGACAAGTTAAAGCAGCAGGACTGTTAAAGCATGTGATGATAACAGAACCTTTTGAGCAGTGGGGGATGGATATCATTGGGGAGATAAAGCTGAATTCTTCCCTGCAACACAAGTATATTTTGACAGCAACCGACTACTTCACTTGGTGGGTCGAAGCCATTCCATTGCATAAAGTAAATGAAGATGCGGTCATAGAATTCTTGCAAGACCATATTATGACCAGGTTTGGAGTTCCAATTTTTTTAGTTTTTGATAATTCTACTTACTTTTCCTCGATTAGATTAACTGCATTTGCTCATGAGAAAGGAATTAAGTTGCATTACTCTGCTAATTACTATCCATAGGGAAATGGTTTAGCTGAATCCACAAACAAGAATATGATTAGGATTTTAAAAAAGACAGTGATAGAAAATCAGAGGAGTTGGCACTCATCGTTACCAAATGCTCTTTGGGCTGATAGAGTCACCCCCAAGACTTCGTTAGGTGTGTCCCGGTATACCCTTGTCAATGGAAAAGAGGCCATTCTACCCCCCTAAATCATGCTACCCTCTTCCATAATAGGTCAGGAATCCAGAGGATCAGATAATGAAGTCTTGCAGGTAAGGATACATAATATTTTGAAGGCAGAGGAGTCTAGATCCAAGGCCAGAGAACGTTTTAAACAACAACAAGAGGTAGTTAAGAGATGGTTTGATAAACACAAGGCTGGAACAAAAGATTTCGAGGTGGGAGATTTGGTTCTCAAGTGGGACCACCCCCATGATGAGAAAGGAAAACACATGAAATTTCAACAGTTGTGGGTAGGCCCTTTCCAGATTGTGGCAAAGCTTGGCCCCTCAACCTATAAATTGCAATATTTACAGGGGTGGAAAGAGAAATTACCAGTAAATGGTTTAGTTCTTAAACCTTATTTTTCCTGAGTTTCGTTTTTTTATTTTTTTTATCTTATACATAAATAAATTGACTTGGCTGTTTATTTTGATTTATTTTTATTTCTATTTTGTTTTAGTTTAGATTTTGATTGATTTCAATAAAAAGGAGGCAAACTCTTGGTTGCATGGAGAGCATCTGAATTCTGGAGTGATTAAAGTTCTTGAGTGTAAGACTGGGTACTATTGTTTTATCTGAAAGAATTTCTTCTAGTTTAGCGGTTTTCCCGAATGGCTATGAACACATTGAATTCCTACTTAATCCTTGTTAAATAAACCAAGATCAAAAGGTTTGGAATACTATTTTGAGGTTCCATCCATCTCACATTTAAAATGTCCTAGGGGGTGACAGCAAAAGTTCCATGGAAAGGAAACATAAGGTAAACAATATATTATATATAAATGATCCCATGCCAGGAATTGAATGCCAAAAGGGCAGATAAGAGTAAAAAAACTCCTATGAAAGCAATTTGTATCAAAACAAAGTACTGAACCATTTAAGTACTAAATTTCCAAAAGTTCTTCTCCATCCGTGAGCTGAAAGTTGAATACATCTCTCACACAAAAGGATACTATGGATAGAAGAACCTAAATGATAATTCAGAAAGAAAGGCATGCAGGAGGACTCATAGGAAAAGGACAAAAGTCCAAAAAAGAACAAAAAGTGCAAAATGGCATGGGAATGAGGAACAAATGAATATTTCTGTTTACCATATGTTACTATCCTGTGGCGTCCAAGCTGGAAGCTACCCAAAGACAGAGGTAATAAATGAAACTCATTTTCCCAGCCTCAAAAGAGTTATCTTGACTTGGAAATCTTGTTTTCCTTTCTCCTAAATTGGACTATCATCAATGATTAAAAGTACATATATTTGCCATTTGGGAAATCCAGACATCTGGAAGAACCCAACATGTTCGTTTATTGTTAGACAGTCTGTTACTTAAGGAATAAATTTTCCAGAGATCTAGGTTCACCAGGAAGTCGCCAGTTGTTGCAGCTGCAACTGTTTTCCCAAATTTTCAAAATTTTGGACCCTCCTTTTTAACTTTTATCTTGCCTAGAATCATTTGGATCCATGAACTCTGTTTTTGTTTTCCCTCTGCTACAAGTTTGGATTGTTTTGAGGTTAACTCTCTTCATGCTTTTCAGAAAATTGCTTATGTCTGAAACTGCTTTGGGTTGTGGAATTTGGAGTTTGGTTTTAAATATTGCCCTTTGATCTGTGATTTCTTTTTTTGTTCTCGGAAGCCTATTTCTCATTTTTGCCACTGTTTCGGAGGTGAAACAAACTTTCATCGCTGCCCAGCCGAAAGTAACATTTTTAGTTTGATTGTTCGAAAGCCATTTAAACAACGCATCGGAGCCATATTTCCTTATGGAGCCTCCGTTGCGGAATCTGAACGATGAGTGTTCTGCCGGATAGTCTTGACGTCCCCGATGTCGTGTTGTTATTGTTTGACTTGTTTTTCATTATTGTAGGTTGGTCGGAGTTTGAGTCGGGGTTGTTTGATCTTTGTGAAGCCGCTATTTTGGAAGTGAGACAAGCTTTTTGGACCGCTACACGACCTTAGGTTTTCTGAACACTTAACGTTTTCACAATGTTTCTGCACCGTAGAGAAAAATTTATGAATTTGATCAAAGGCTGTAGTATGATTGTTTTCCGCTATTGCGGCTCCTGAGCGAACTAAGTGTCTGCCATATAACTACTCTGTTCGCTGATGCTTTGTCTGGGTTTCGCCATTTCGTCTTTTGGCCGCGAGGCCCATAGTCTTTTCATCTTCTGCCATTGCAGTTGTGTAATGCACTAATCTCCCGACGTTGATGTCGTTCTGTTCGCCGACAAGGAACTTTACCGCCCGATGCTTTGGCATTTAGTTCTTCCGACTCCGATAGACTTAACGGTCCTGCAGAACTCGTTGTCCGTCTGAAACCCGTCGTTGTGGCTATAAGTAAGACTATCCGGCCGATGTTTTAATGGTTCAAGCTGTCGATAAGGTTTTTTTTTCCCGCCATCTTGTGAGTTTCTAACCCCTGTGTGGGCAGTGGTGGTTTTGATTCTTGTTAAGGCTTTCGCAACAAGAGCATAGTACAAGGCCTCAGTTTGATGATCAGTTTTGTTGTTAGTGTAGTTTAAGTTTATTGAAAAGATGTAGTCCTAATTAAAGATGAATTTTTGATTAACTGCAAACGGACTCAGAGGATTCTTCAGATTACTGCTGCGAGAAGATGTAGCTAAAGGATAAAGCTGAGGAAAGTTGGCTGAAAAGTGATAAGTAGAGTTTGTTCTGAAAGCAACGGGGTCTAAAGAAGGACAAACAAAAGAAAAGGCAGAATCAACGGCAACAAAAGCCCAGGCTGTGAAAGGGTCCGTCAGTTATCGAGCTGATCCCGTTTTATGAAGTACTCATAAGTTGAAATCCAAAATGTAACGCATTATATGAATCATGAGTACTCACGAAAAAGACAAAATTGTGAGATTAAACGGTTTTTGGGGAGTCCAAAGGTCAGATGGTTGGGGAAGCCCAAGGTTTTGGTTGTTGTTGTATAAAGGGAGGAAAATTAGAGAGAATAGGGGCTTTTTCCTTGGAAAAACTGGTGAGCTATTATTTTTAAGAGGAACTACTTAATTTTACAATAAGAAATTACAAATTTTGCCTGTTGGAGAAGGTGTCGTCTGGAATGTTCGAATGTGATAAAATGAACAATGTTGAAGGGGAACTATTTCGTTTTCAACTATGTTTCATTAACTATGAGAGCGTTCTAACTTTCTGAACGTATGTTCTTATCTGAATGTTCTCTGGTATATTCTGTGATAATTTCCACTATGAGTAATGGAGGTTTTAACTGTTGATGAGCTATCTTGTCATGTATATCTTTATTCATGTTTATGTGTTTTGATTCTAAGAACAGCTATTTGTGATTTACCTTAACATGTGAGCAGTATTACATTACTCATGAATTAATATTTTGCTCTCTAGAGACAACTTAGTTAGTATGTATTTTCTAGTTGTGTATGATTTAGATGCGAGAGAGTCTAAGACGAGAGGTAAGAACCTGCGCATCACATTGTGACCTCTCCTTGCATCCTTAATCAATCTGCATCTTAGATAGGCACTTGCATATCATACTTAAAGTCAAAAAATAAAAAAATATATACAGTGGACCGGGCCGCAACCGGTAAAACCTTTTATTTTTGTTATCTGACCTACGGTAGCCGGACCGCAAACCAGATGAATTCCCTACACCAAACAGTCATGGGCTAGTTGGGAACGTTGACTAGGGAGAATCCTTTGCTGTTGTTGCCTACGAATTTCCAGGCCTCAACACCTCCATGAAAGGAACTTGAATGTTCTTAAGCATGCTTACTTTGACGGTGAAGATCCTTCTTCAGGATGGGTATCAGTGGCTACTTTGGGCCTAGCTGGTGTGGAAGTCATGGAATGGGAGGATTATGTAAGTAGCCAGTGGGAGGCAGGCATATCATTTTCTGAGGACCCTCATTCTTTGGTCTGGACTGGGAATAAACATTTAGGTATTGTTACATCTAGCCTGGCCTACTCTTCTTTATTCAAATAGTACCGAGTATTTCAACCGGAGTGGTGGCATTATGTTCTTTGGAAGGTGAAAGTTTCTCCCAAAGTGAAATGTTTTGTTTGGCTTGTCCTCAAGCATAATATTCTTACTTGGGATGCTTTACAGTGGCGTGGTTTTCATGGGTCGAGCAGATGTATCTTTTGTTTGAATGCTTTAGAATAGGCTGAGCAGATGTATGCTTTCAAATCCTGTGGTTGCTTCTTTGTTGTGATATGAGATGTCATTGGTCTTGGGGTGATGGTTCTATTGCATATTTCCTATCAAAGGTTGCAGATCATCCTACTTTATCTCTTGAGCTTGCAATGGTGTGTATCTAGAAATTTTGGTGTGCTAGAAATTGCTTCATCTTTTAGTTGATTTCGGTTAATTCTGATTTTATTGTACATAAGGTTCTTTCATACTTTGATAATGTTTCAGCAATTGTCTCTCACACAAGAGCTCACGTACTATCAGTTATCCTGTTCAGTTTGATGGCGATAGGGTGGGCTATCTTGATGGGGCTGAACTACATGGATCTTGTGGTGCGGGTATGGTCATCCAAATGAAAGTGAACAATTATTTTCACCTTTGTATGAATACTGGAAAGGGCACAAAAACTCAAGCTAAGTTATTGGCTCTTTGGGGCCTTCTATTTTTTTTCCAGGAATCGTGGTATCTATTTGCAACTTGTCATGGGGGACTCCAAAGTTATTATTGACTAGGCACTGAAATTACACTCTTTACAGCCGATTAACCTTTACCATTGGATTGGGAGGGTTGGAGGACCGTTGCATTCCTTTCCCACTATTTCCATTAGACATGTCTATCGAGAATTCAACCCCCAGGTGGATGCTTTATCTAAGTAGACGATTGGTATAGAATCTAGTTTGATCTTCTGGAAGGAGCTTTCCAATGGTGTGCTCATTGATGAGGGGGTCTTGAGCTATTACTAAGACTCCTTGCACTTTGTTTTCTTGGTAGTCTTTATATTTTGTGTATGTTGATGACTTTTGAGATCTTGCTATGACTTGCTAGGATTAGAGAGCGATGGCTTTCTTTTTTGGAACTAAATGTTATATAATACTGAATGGTATATGCTAGATCATATTGGATATGATTGTAATTTTGGTACTATGTCTAAATGCTTTTTATTTATGTAACCATTGTATTTTCAAAGACAACTTTATATAATATAAGGTTGTCCTTTTCCTTGCAAAAAGCGTGACTACTAGTTCAACTTTATATTCAATCTTAAAATATATTAAAACATAAATAAAATGTAATGATGGTCTTTAGTGATAATGTAAATGTTGACTTACATAAATGATTTAAAGTACTTGCACAAATAATTTGACTATAGTGTAAAAAAATAAATATTAGAAATCGAGTTCACTTTCTAAATGCGAACAACTATGATATGCATTATGTAGTGATTTGGTCATAATTTGTAAAATTTTATTAAACAAACATATAATTGAAAAGAACAATTTGTATTTATTGATTGTTATTATTTCAAATTTTTAAAGTAAGTTTTATAGTTTTATTTTCTTAACAGATTTGTTAAGACCAATTTGTACTTATTGATTGTTATTTTTCCAAATGTTAAGTTATTTTATTTTGTTAAAAAATTAAAAAAGTGAGTATAGCTTGAAATTAATATTAATGTAAAGTTTTGGATCTTTAAATAATCAATTTTTTATTAAAGAAATACAAAGTTGTTATATAAACTAAAGACTTCTCTATTTTGAAATAGAGATATATCTAAAAGTGAAATTAAATAATAAAAAATAATATATTTTGAATTTGTGTAACAAGATTAATGTTGAAGTACATAAATTGTAAATTTTTATTAACCAAACCTACGATTGTAAAGAACAATTTGTAAATTATTTCTCTAAATTTTTAAAGTTAGTAAAGAACAATTTTTATTCTTTATTTTCTTAAAAGATTAAGAAAGTGAATAAATCTTGAAATTAATGTTAAAGTAGAGTTTTGAATCTTAAAATAATCAAATTTTTTAATAAAGTAATACAAAGTTGTCATATAAACTAAAGACCTCTCCGTTTTAAAATAATGATATATTTAGAAATAAAAATAAATAATAACAAAAATATATTTTAAACTTATGTAACTTATTTAAAATTAATTTTAAACTAAAGATATTCAAAGGGATTTAAAACAATAACGGTTTTGTTATTTTCTAGCTCAAATTATGAAGCTCTTCTTAGTGAAGCTAAATATGAAGCAACCAAGTCAACATGCATGTACGTCAATAGTGATGCTTTTGTTGAAAAAATATTTTAATTTCAAAGAATGAGTGTATGTTTTATTTATAAATATAAATAAATAAATAAAATAGACCCCTCTCAAAATTAGCATTTTAAGGATGTTAATTTTATCATATCATACCTCCATTTTTCTTGCTCCTAAAAGTATTGGAAAGATCTAACAAAGAAATACATATCATAAACTTTTGGCATATCTACATAGTTGTTTCTATTTTTAAAATAATAATAAAAGGAATGACCAGCATTTACCATCATTGTTTTTATTTCCATGACCATCACCAAGGCCATGAGATTCATCCCTAGTGAAAAAAACCTTAAAATGTTGCAACTATGGATATTATAGGAAAAAATCCCTTTATGGGGCCATGAAACCCTCATAACAATACATATATTACCATGGTCAAGGTCCTGTGATCTATACTTGGTGCACACAATCTCCTAATGCCACATGTATCCTAATTTGAGGCTAATTTTTTTATCTGAGGGGCATGTCTAAGCTTCAATACTTCATTTTTTATCACAATGTTTAGAAGCTTCATTTAGGTCCTAAAACCTTTTATATCCTCCCTTGACCATGGTGAAGACCATACGGTCCATCTTAGTACGCCTCCCATTGACACTCATTTGACACCCATATCTCACTAGGAGGTCAAATATCCTTTTTAGAAGGCCTATGTGGTACTTTGATGCCACGAACATGAACCAAATCCATAAAATATTTTGTTAGGACACAGTGCCTTTTATTTCCTCCTATTACCATGGTTAAATCTCCAAGACCCATCCTCGGTGCAAAAACTTTCTAATGGCAACTATACCCCAATTTAAGGCCAACAAACCCCTCGAGGGGGCTTATGTGGTATTGAAGGACTTATTAAAGGCTTATGAGACTTAAAGTTTTAATTTAGGTAATAAGACCCTTTTTATTCCCATGATTATGCTCAAGGTTTCGAGACCCATCCCTTGTGTCCAAAAAACCCTTTAATGGTGCCCATATCGCATTCTATGTGTTTGCTTAAGTCAACAATAATGGATTATGATCCCTAGAAGATTAATTTAATTTGTATGGCCTTTATTTTCCTCTATCAATCATTACTAAGACCATAAGACCCATCTTTGGTATGCAAAATATCTCAATGAAGTTTTATACCACTAAGAGGAGAATGATACCCTTTAAAGGATGTATTAGGTGGTTTGAGGCCTAGTTCAAGGACCATATAAGCTTTATGTTGGACCAAATACTCTTGATTCTTCACTTGACCACAATTAAGGCTCAAAAGGCATCCTTGGTGCAGAAAACCTCATAATGCTATCCATATCCTACTAAAGGACATATATCCTATATAGAAGGTCTATATAGTGGTTTGATGCCTCATTCATGTCAATGATCCTTATAAAGGTTATTAATGTATTAAGTTCCTTATTTTCCACCCCTTTAATGGTAAAGGCCCTAAGGTACATCCCAAATATATAAAAATTTCTTCATGGCACCCTTAACCCACCAGTAAAGATCCCCTTTATAGGGCCCATGTTGTGTTTTGAGGCCTTAACCATGACCCATTAAACAAAGAACTTCAACTAGGGCCTAATTCTATATATTTCTCCCAAGTTGGTCATGGTCAAGGCCTTGAGACTCATGCTTGATGCACAGGACCTCCTAATGAAACCCATATGACACTTGAATGGTGCCTTACAGAGGACATGCTATGTGGTTTGTCACTTTAATCATGGAGCTTGATTCCTAAAGGATTCAATTAGGACACATGGGCCTTATTTCCTTCATTGACCATGACCAATGCCCTAAGTCCCAACTCATAATGGCATGCATAATCCACTTGAAGGGCAATGATCACTTCGAGAGTGTTTTTGTTGTGCATTAAGTTCATGCTCATGACCCATGAACCCTTGACCCCATTTATGACATAACTCCCTTGTTTTTCACCCTCATCTATAGTTAAGTCCCTAAGATCCGTCCCTATTGCACAAAAACTCCTAGTAGTGCCCATATTCCACTTGTATGCCAAAGATACCCTTTAGAGGTTCAATGTTGCTATTGGAGGCATTGATCATGGATTATTAGCTCAATAATATTAACTTAAGTTCTAATTCCTTAGGTTCCCCCCCAACCATGGTCTAGACCTTCATATCCATCCTTAGTGAACAAAACCCCTTAATGACACCCATGTCACAATTTAGGGACAATGATCTCATACAAAGGAAATGTTTTGTGGTTTTTAGCCTTGTTCATGTTCTTTAATCTTTAGAATCTTCATATAAGGTGAAAAGGCCTTTTTTTTCCTAGAACCATGTGTAAGGATTTAACACCCATTCCTACTATGCAAGACCTCATAAAAGCACTCATATTCCACATGGAAGCTAAATATCACCTATAAAGGGCATTGTTGTGGTTTTGAGGTCATGTCTATGGCCGATGCACCTTAGAGATCCATTTATTTCATAGGCCCCATGTTCACCTCCCTCAACCAATATGGTTAGGCCCCAAAACCCATCCCTAGAGTTTAAAATCTCATAGTTATGCTTCATGCTATTTAGAGTTCTTTAGAGGTCATGCATGGTAGTTGAGGCCTTTTTCATGGCCCATGATCCCTAGAAGCTTAATTTATAGCCTAATTCCATTTTCCTATCCTCGCTATATTGATCAAAATCCCTAAGACCCATCCCTCATTTTCCATTTTGAGTTCAAATATCATCTGTAGAGGGCATATGTGATAGTTTAAGGTCTTGGTCATGTCCATTTAAAGTCCTGGTCATGGACATTTAAAGTCCTAATGACTTTGATTTCCTCCCTATACCATAATTAGGACCTTGAAAGTTAACCCTATAAAAGAAAACCTCCTAGCGACACTCATATTCCATTTAGAAAGCAATGATCCCATTTATATGACCAATGCCCTGGTTCAATAAATTATAGCTATCCCATGAGCCTTAAAAATTTTACTTAACGCTTAATTCCCTTATTTTCTCACTTGATAATGTTGAAGGGCTCAAGATCCATACATAATGATGAAGGTGTTCCACTCAAAGACCATATATTCCCTATGTGGTTGTTTAAGGTCTCATTAGAGAGTATAAGTGTCCTTAAGAAACATTTTTAAGAGAATAACACATTATTAAATGTGAAATTTCAATTTCAAATGGATATACAACAAATTACCACTTTCACATATATATCATATATGTGAAAAGTGTAATTTTTTATTCATTAAAGGAGTAAAAATATATTTGTAACAACAAAGCTATATACCTCTTCCATACCATTGCAAAGCTCTAAAGAGCACAAAAACAAATTGCATTTTCCACTCAAAAGATTTCATTTTCTATTATTTTGACTATAAGAACATATCAATGCATAAACACAAACAATTCATAACATGAACGTTGTAGATATTTTTAATATCTATCCAATAATGTGAAAAAAAATTATGTGTCAAAAGTAGAAAAGAGTTATGAAAACTTATATTATGAAAAGACTTATACATTCTAAGGGAAGTAATTTGTTACATACTTTATTTTTTTTAATGTTCAAAACATGTGTCCTATGAAACATGCATTCATTATTAACGTGCACCCATTATTAGCATGTTTGCATTCTATTATCAAGACCCATTTGAGTGTTAGGCCTGCATGGTGGAATTGTATACTATTAAAGAAACTTGTCTCGTCCAAGGTAAAATGTTTTGCTTGGCTTGCACTTAGGCATAAGATATTGGCATGGGACATGCTTAGGAGGCGTGGTTTCCAGGGTCTTGGGAGATGCACTTTTTGTCTGGCTGACTCTGAGACTATCGAACACATTTTCTTTCTCTGTTTGACTTTTCGTGGCATGTGGTCTCATCTATGTGATCTTATGGATGTTTCTTGGACCTAGGATTTGGATAATTTTTCAGATTTCCTTTATAAAGTCGAAGATCACTCTGTTCTTAGGCTTGAGTTGGCTATACTTTGCATTTGGGAGCTCTGGGGTTTCCAGGAATCACATCATATTTCATTTGACTATTCTGGACATCAGTCGAACTACTCGATCGATTATGTCTGGTTTTGCTCGCATTGTTGCATCTGTTTCCTATCCCAATCAACGACTCCCACGTTACCCAGAGCTGTCATCTTCTGAGATGGTTGGGTTCTTTGATGGGGCCGAACATAATGGAGATTGCGGTGCCGGTATGGTTATCCATTTGGAGTCTTCGCATGTGTTCTGGTTATGCATTGATGTAGGTAAAGGAACCAACACATGCACTGAATTATTGGCTCTTTGGGGACTCTTAATGTTTGTGAAGTTTCGTCACATCGATCTTCAGTGTGTGCTGGGTGATTTGAAGGCCATCATTGACTGGGTGCAAAATTTGCACTAGCTACATTTCATATGCCTCACATACTGGATTAGGAGGACGGGGAAGCTTATTGATATGTTTCCTCTCTTGCAATGTAGACACATCTACCGGGAATACAATGTTCAGGATGATATTTTATCAAAACAAGGATTATGCATGGAGCCAAGACAAATCTACTAGAACGAATATATTAATGGTAGTATTGTGGCTGATGGTATATTTGAGGTTCATTAGGCTATTGATATATTTGCTTGTTCTCTTGGAGGTAGTTGATCTGCTTTGGTTTTTGATCTATTTTGGCT
Source organism: Pseudotsuga menziesii (assembly GCA_001517045.1). NCBI lineage: Eukaryota > Viridiplantae > Streptophyta > Pinopsida > Pinales > Pinaceae > Pseudotsuga > Pseudotsuga menziesii. The sequence continues at coordinate 72,972 of LPNX010452535.1, forward strand.
TGTTATACTACTAGTTGACTTGGAGATACAGTTTCATGAAGGACTTGTTTATCATTTTTACTAATGAACATTCTATAGATGCCTGGCCTGACATGTCTTATTTGCTGAGATCTTTCACCATTTTTGGATATTTGTTATGACTTGTCAGTATTGTGGAAGACTTGTAGGAGAGGATATTTTTGTATCTACTGTATGAACTTGTTGTCTTCTGACACAACATTATATAATATAAAGTTGTCTTTTCTTTATGAAAAAAAAAGTTTGCATTTATAAAGTACAAGAAAATCCTTTTGAAATCTTATTTGGTAGATTTTGTGGTGATTGAGAACAAGAAGGATGGTTTAAGAGAAACCTTTGTACGTTCTGAATAACATATACATGTGTTTCTTTCCTACAAAATTGTGTTCCCAAATTCCCCATTGCAACTTTTCTAACCATGAGAATTTATATGAGAGACCTCCTGGTCATGCTTAATTTTGAGTACAAAAATGTAGCAAGTTGGTGTTGAAGACATATTGAATTTTTACTTCTAATGTATACTTTGAAAAAAAGGTTAAGAAAAAATTCCTTGCATGTGGCTAAGGGGGCTTGATGGGTGAAACTTTCATAAAGTTTGCAATAGAAATGATCACCCAACCAAGTTTTGGGGCATGATTATTAATAAGTGTCTTTTATCCTTTGGCCTCAATTAGAGTTTGAGGGGACTTTTAGTGTAATGTAACTAATGCTTATATGGTAAAGTATATTTCTTCAATAAGGTGAAGCAATTAGCATTTTTTTCACATAGAGAAAATTATACTTGATATTCATATAGAATCAAAGTATATAGAATGTTTCAAGATGATCAAAATATAACTACATTATGATAGCCTCAAACCATATATATGTCAAGTCATAAAAAACTATCATGGTTATATGTTCAAAGAAATACATCAAAACAACATATTAAGAACTACAAAAAACCGAGGATAATCAGATAGTACAAACCCAAAATCATTGACAATAACTCTACGAGTTACAATGAGTGGTAAAATGTTGATTTGTGAAGCTAAATTGTCCTTTATGCCTTTTATTCTTGTCCTCAATCCATTACCTAATATTTATGTTAAGGATCAAGCCAAATAATTGGTATAATAATCATAATCATATATTTGACATGGTCATTTTAATTTTTTAATTTGGTATTAAGGACAATTAAACCTTCCCTCTATCTTTTAATAAATCCTTGGTCAATCACCTAATTGAAAATGATATAATTCACAAGATAAAATCTTAGTTTTAAAATTGTAGTAGTCTAAACATGCTATAATTTTAACCTTTTGCGACACATTTTTCTAATAAGTCTTAGTTGAAATACGGTCAAATTTGAGAAGAATTGCTAGAATTGTGAGCATAAGTTATGGAACAGTACAATTTGAGTAAAATGGAGGTATTTGAGGGCACTAAACCTATTTATGAATTAAAAATAGAATTTAAATAACAAATAATAATGGCAGTAATAAATGGAAAAAGTCCAAATCAATATAACATTTGTACTACTTTAATATCTCATCTTGGTATTTTTCAATATCTTCAGCATTACCATTTTCAAAATGCTTAATACCATATTTATATCTAACATGACTGGAATAACTCCAAGGTTGGATTGATTTGAATTAATGAGAATATCTTATTAATATATGAGGGCAAGCGACCTTTGGTTCAAATTTGAAAGGTAATGTGACTCTTCACCTTATTTATTTAATAAATGAAAATGCAATAATTTACAAGTGGAACTATAATCCCTATGAATTAAGTTTCCAACATTGCCCCCTTAATCCAAAGGGGTTTTTGTGAGTCGAAGCATCTTTATGAACTTTTCAATCTTTTCTCTTCCAAGCGATTTGGAGAAGATGTCTGTCACTTTTCTCACTTATCAAACAATGTCTCAAATGGATATTCTTGGCCTCTACATGAAATCGAATCAGATGGTACTTTGTGTTTATGTGTTTAGTTTGATTATGGAATCTAGGATCCTTGGTCAACTTGATTGTAGAAGTATTGTAAACTAGTATAAGAGTAGAATTCACCTTTTTCTTCTACAAATATTCAAGTATTTTCCTAAGCCACACAATATTATTTATTGCTTATTCAACAACCACATATTTTGTCAATTGGAATAGACTATTTGCATGATCTCCAAGAGATAGTTGTTGATATAAGACTCATTGTGTATCATGAAGTAGACGCTCCATTCTCTTTTTCACCATCAAGATATGAATCAGAATATCCAATCAGTTTGAAGTCATCTGACTTAGAATATTTGTGTCAAAATACTTGAGTGCCATTCAAGTATCTTAGAATCCTTTTTGTAGTAGAGCAATGTCAATCACTATGTGTTTGCATGAACTTATAAAAGGATCCCATCATCAAATGAAATATTTGGTATGGTAGTGGTACATTTGTAGATAACACTCCCAACAAGTTGTTTGTAGTTGGTTGCATCTTTAAATTCATTCCCTTATCTTGATGTGAGCTTCAAGTTCTATTCCATTAGAGTAGAAATAGAGTTACACTCTATCATAAGCATTCAACAAATCTCCAATGTAAATTTTATTTTGAGAGATGAATATGTACTTTGGATTTTGAGTCACTTAAATTCACAAGTAGTAGTGAAGATGTCCCAAATCTATAACTCAAAGTGTTTCTTCAATTATTTTTTATGGATTAAATGTAGCTTTCGTTATTCCCTATCATCAATATATCATCTACCTACACTACATGGTATACAATAAATCTTCTTGAACTTTATTAATAAATAGTGTTGCATTGTTAAGACTAAAGTGTTTAAAACATCCCGCAGGGTTGTAGCTTAACTGGTGATTCGCTTGATATGAAGGACATGTTGTAAATGGAGGTTACGAGTTCAAATCACCCTGGCTTACCCATGCCCCATGCTTGTGGTCTGTGTGGGTGCACCTAGGGGTATAGTGGTAGCAGACAAGATTGGACCCCTGGACCTCATGTCACACAAGTATCAGCCCCATCCCATTTGTCAATTCCCTTTGTGCTAAAAAAAAAGTGTTTGAAATTCAATTTCACAAGATTCTTAGTTAGCTTAAATACCATGTGTGAGGTTCTTGTTTTAGGCCATATAAATACTTACTGAATCTGCATACCTTATGTTCTTGTCCATTTACAACAAAATATTCCATCTACGACAATATTTTCTTTCACACTTACATTTAAGAAAAAAATCTTCACATCCATTTGATGGAATTTCCACTCATTACGTGCAACCAAATCCAAAAGGGTATGGATGGTAGCCTATTTTTGTTAGGGGTGGGGGGAGTCTCTTCATAGTCATGATTCCTTCTTTATGTGCATTTTTTTTCCATGCACCTCACCTTATGCTCAATGTGAAGTGAGTCATTTGATTTTTATTTGTTTTTGTAGACCAACTTACATCCATTTGGTTTGGTTCCAAATACAAGGTCCAAGAACATTGAAGTCTCATTTTTTTATGAGAGCATCATAATCATTTTGCATGTATTCTTTCCACTAATAATGACAAGAAGATTTTTTAAATGGAGTTGGTTCAATATTAATAGATAAATTCAATTCACAATCATATAAAACATCCATATCGTCCACTTCACTTGAGTTTAAATCAATTGCATCTCCTACACCTTCTTGTCTTGTTGAACTTTTGGTTCCCATCTTTCCAAATTCATGAGGATGCACACTTTCATGTGTTTTAATGACACACTTCGTATTTTTTTGTGAGGGTCTACGTTGCTCAACTAGTGGTGCTTCATTCTCTTCAAGATTCAATCTTCAAATCCTCTTAATCACATCATCCAATTGAACATCATGTTCGGTCGAAGTGGTAGGAATTTTCCATGAGGGAGAGATGGTCCTATGAAAGGAGATTTAAAAGATTGAACTAAGATAGGGATACCCCATTCAATATGTGGAGTCTCATTGCCAGATTCATGAAATGTCTTTACATGAGTAAATTGATCTAGACGATAAAGATGCCTCTCAATAGTCTCGTCAGTTTTATTCATTTCAAGAAAAATGACATCTCTAGAAAGTATAAATTTCTTTTTACATATTGCAAAGATGATATTCCTTGGCAGTGTTTAAGTATCCCAGGAAGATTCACTTTTGATTCCTTACACTATGCTTGTTTCTTTGTTCCTTTGGAAATAAAGCATAACAAGTGGAACCAAATACCTTAAGATGCCTCACCTAAAAATGCAACCATACCACATTTCATACGGGTTTGTGTTTCCAAGAGCATGAGATGGACTTTTGTTTCTCAAGCAGATTTCACACGTAACTACATCACCCCAAAACATCAATTTCATATTCTTGAAAATAACATGTAGCTAACCAAATTAAAGAGTGTCATGTTCATTCCTTTTTATACAAAATTCTGTCAAGGATTATATGGAACAAAGGTTTGATGCATAATCCCATGTTGACAAAGATAGTTTTCAAATTCATTAGAAGTGTATTATTTTCCATTATCAGTACGAAGGGTGCCAATATGAGATTGTGCTTCATTTTCAATCCACAAATGAAAATTTTGAAATGTTTCAAATGCTTCATATTTGTGATGCAATTAATAAACTTAACACAACTTAGAGAAATCATTAATAAGGGTCATGTGATATTTATTACCATTTGCAAAAGCAACATGCATGGGGCCACACAAGTCAAAGTGTATTAGCTCTAATTTCCTACAAGCTTTAGAATTTGAATCATGGAAAGAATGCTTACTATGTTTTCTAGAATGCAAGCATCACATTGTCTCAACTTATTTGGAATGTTAGGAAAACTAGATACATCATTCTTCTTCAACAAATGAAGACTATCACAATTTATACACCCACATATAGCATCCCGCAAAAGACTAGAAGACAATGTACCTTCATCATGGTGAGAGAGGTGTGCAATTTTTTCTTCTCTTGCATATGTCACATTCATCATCAACAATCTCTCATCTTCCCATTAAAACATGATTATTTAGTTGTTAGAGGATTTCCTTATCTAAAATTTCCCATCAAATATGTGGGTGGTATGACCTTGATGTAGAATGCCATAAGAGACAATAAGTTTCTCTGCAACTATGGAAAGTAGAGAACCTTATGCAATAGAAAGTTAGGGAATCTAGGAAATTTGAGCCTAATGGTGCCGATTCCCCTGGATTTGAGGCTAGATTTGTTTGAAAAATATACTAGACCATCTACATTTCCATTCAATTCTTCAAATAACTCTTTTTTGAATGTCACATGGGAGGTTGCACCAATGTCAAACAACAAAGTATTTATCCAAGATGCAAATTAAGTATTGGATAAAATTCATTTATTTCAACATTATAATGTGCAACAGTAAAATGGGAAGATACAAGAGATTTACCAAACTCATGAGTTTTACCTTTACCTCTGTCTTCTTTTTTTCCCTTTCTTCTATATGATACTATCCCATGGAATTTTGCATGTCTTTTCTTCATGGACCCTTTCTTGCCACAATGAACACATTGCATATCAAATCTCTCACTATGCTTGTGTCTACCTCCTTACCTCTGAAGTTCTTTCTTTCGTGTCCTCTTTTTCTTCCATCTCCTCTAGAACAATCATGTGACTGATTCTTCCCTTTCTAAGAGAGACATGCAATTTCTTTAGTGAACGATCTAGCTTCTTTCCGAAGTGTTTTTTTCTTTTTGTAGTTTCTCCACCATAGTGTCAAATTTGAGGTCTTTTAGTTGGCCACTAGCTTGAAGTGGCTCGAGATATTGTGAATATGTGGGGTAAAGAGCCTTGATGAAGGTAGTGAGAGAAATATATACCTTCACACCAGTAGTCTCAATGTCATGCAAAATGGCTTTGATATTAGATGCTACAACCATGGGACCATTATCCTTCAAATATAGGTTGAAGAGCTTCAACAACAATTGAATTAACTCAAATTTTGAATGTGAGTCATATAAATCTTTCAACTTCTTCAAAGCATCATAATAGTTCTTTACATCCACTCTTCAATATGACAAGCTCTTTGTCTATTGTAGGTTTTTTAGGTGCAACAACACCTTCTCCTTCATAGATGCCATCCCATAGATCATTGAAGATGAGTGTGTGCTTGATATTCCTCGACCACTTTGGATAGTTTTCTTTGTAGATGAGTACAACCCCGTCAATGGAAACTAGGGGATGCATCTTATAGTTCACTACAAGCTAATCCAATAAATACAACAGTTATACTCTAGCAATTTCTTGCAATATTTTACAATATAGTCTTCTAGAAAATACAATAGCTGTAATGGAAATATCTCGAACACAATCTTCAAAACTAAGCAATACAAATGTTTTCAATTATCACATATATGTATATGTATATGAGGTAGATTTACCGTGAGGAAAGTGTATTAAAAACACTGATTGTCACCAACAGATAGAAATAGTCACCTTGATAAAAATACTATGTATAACAAGCTTGAAAAATATAATCTATGTATATAAGCTTGAAAAATACTACATGCTACTTTCTTTGTTCAATATTCTTTAGGGGATAAAAAATTGCAAAGCTTCTTTGAAACATTTCTCTAGCTTTTTTATCATATAACAATGCTCTAAATTTGATCACATAACATTGTGTAGGTTTAAATCTACTATCACTCGCGGGTCAAGTCTACTAGACTTTAGGTCGCAATTTGCAACTTTACAAGTTGAGGTTGTTCAAACAGATAAGGCTCTAGTGGTGTTGGGTCCTTATTATCAAGCATTTAAAGCTAACAATCTTGTATTTGTTTCTGGTGTACTAGGTCTTATTCTTGAGACTAGTATACATAGGGATTTGAATACCATTGTAGATGGAAGGTATATGTAGAATACACAAATATTTGAACACTAGAGATTTCAAGGTATAATAGAGATTTGAATATGTAGAGACTAGTACAAGTTCATGGGAAAATTTGAGAGAGAAAAAAATGCATAAGTTCAGTCACGTAGAGGCTTGCGTGTAGGAGAGAACTTGGTGTGTTGGTTGCGATACTTTCCAACAACTCTTGGCGCAACCAATTCTTGCTTTGAAATTTTTGGTGACATGCACATTGACCGTCTTTAACTTGAGCTTGTATTACACGTTTTCATTCTCAAGCTTCAATTCATTAGCTTCATTTATTTAGAACATAGACATGAGCTGAGTTTGTGGGCTTGAGTGGAGAGACACAAAATTTTGAGGTAAATTTGGGAGTATTAACCATGCAAAGAGGAGGCATTAGGTCATGGGGTTGTGAAACTTACCCACACATAGAACACTTCTCTTATGTAGAGATGGAGGGAAAGAACGCCCACGTGGGTCTCACATAGAGAGGAATGGAGTCTCACACATAGATGGATGGAAACTATTGACTTGGTGGTTAGGACCTTCTTTGGGACTTGTGACATGGTTTAACAACCTCCCTTGGATTTGTTAATTTTAGTGGTGGTATCAGAAACTAACAGATCAACCTTTTGGTTTAATAACAAGCATGGACCAACAATTGGTATAAGAGCCAAAAAAAACTGTGGGTTCAAGTCCACTCGGTTGGTGCCAAGTACCTCAATCGGTGTTGAGGGGGAGATTGTTGACTTGGTGGTCAACACCTTTTGGTTTAGCAACAAATGTGTGCCAACAATAATGCCCATGCAAGGATGAGAGTAACGTACGGTTGATAGAGGAATCACACAGAGTCTAACCAAGCATGTAGAAAGAATCACGATTAGAAAAAAGTTTCGAGTTTGCACGTCCAAGGGGTAGAGGAGGCAATACGCTAGAGCCAGCAAAGCATGCAATCATGGGGCTAGAAGCACAAGGGTTCCGATGCCACTGTCAAATATGGAATAACTCTAAGGTTGAATTGATTTGTATTAACGAAAATGACTTATTAATACATAAGAAAAAATGACCTTTAATTTTTCGCATTCCAAAAACAGGCGACTTTTTACCTTATTTTTTTAATAACTGAAACTAAAATAATCTACAAGTGAAACAATAATCCCTACAAATTATATTTCCAAAAATATTTTTAATTTAAAAAAAATTAACATAAAAATACTTTCACGGACCCGAAAAAAGATTACAATAATGTTATACAAGTTTTGGAAAAAAATGAGGTTAACCCAAATTAAAATCTCTTTTACAAGTTATTTTTTTTAATATTATTATTTTTATTTATTAAAAAATTAAAAAAACCTAATTTTAGGTGTTCTTTACTGGAAAATTGTTAAAATCTCTTTTACAATTTAATTTTCTATTTCATATCAAATATTTATTATATAGCTTTAAATTATAAAGGCAATATAATTCTAAAAATGCAAAAATAAAAATAATGAGCGTTAGTATCAAACATTGACTTTTTTTTATTCAAGATCATTTAGGAAAGGTCACTTGAATGACTTGAAACTGTGGCGTTTTAACTCTTTAGCTCACTGAAAGGTCATTTAACTTTATTGGGTCACTTTCATAGTTGAAAGGAAAGGTCACTTTAACATTTAATGTGGCATTTTAACTCTTAGATCACTGAAAGGTCATTTAACTTTATTGGGTCACTTTCATAGTTGAAAGGAAAGGTCATTTGAATGACTTGAAATTGTGCCATTTTAACTCTTAGCTCACTCAAAGGTCATTTAACTTGATTGGGTCACTTTCATAGAAGAAAGGAAAGGTCACTTTAACATTTAAGTAATGGAAAGGACAGTTGTACGACCTGAAAATGTGCCATTTTAACTCTTAACTCATTGAAAGGTCATTTGAATGATCTTGAAACGCTATTTGAATGACCTTTCCATTTGCTTAGAGTCACGTTATTCCATTGACTCTTATGTTCAATGGAATATTAATTTTCGTGACTTTAAAGCGGTGTTACAAGGAAATAAATGGTAGGGTAGGCGTATCGCTTATGTCCGCGTATGAAAATATATGTTATTATATAATTTTAAAATATTAATATATGAAAATTATTATATTTTAAATTTTTAGAAGTAATTTGATCGATTAAATGATCAATTTAAAATATATTGTGATAAGAGATTATAACTCCAAGAATTTTTTTTTTCCCAGATGTAAGGAAATAAGTTAACCCATTAAGACCCGAAAGCATTTGGAATGAGTGGAAGTTTGTCTGCTATGTATTATGAATGAATTATTTTAGGTGGCAATGTTTTTTTAAATAATGTTGATGAATCAACTTGCATTTATAGATAGTTGCAGAGACAATTGTGTATGATAGAGAGCAGTGTTGAATCCCGAATGAGGGTTTTAATGGCGATGGGTGTTTCAGGTGGGTTCTTAGAACTGGGGGCTCCTGGGTAAAATCCAGTAACATGATCTGGTCATTTTTTGGGTTTTGGTTTAGAACGTCAAATTTTCTAGGGCTCCGGGGTGATACCTATGTCAATTTATGTAGAACCTATTTGCGAGGTGGGCCAGTGGTGTCCCGGGTCTTGGCTTGGCTAGTGGAATTTCTTGGGAAGAGATATCTCGATTTTCTGGGGACATGATGAACCTGTTGTCTTACGTCACCTTTTAGAAGAATAATAATTAGGGTCTTTTGGGTTTATTGTCATGGAACCACAAAAATAATTCTCTAGGGTTTAACTATCCAATGAAGACAATTCCCAGATACCGGTCTTAAGGAATCCTTGGTTTGTAGGGTTTGGGGCGGTATATCTGTTAATATTCGAAGAATCTGTTGTCTTTTATCACTCGGTAGAAGAATAATTTTAAAAGGTTCTTTAGTGATAACTATAAGGCCATTAGGTTAACTATCACTGCCATTGAGAGGTTGTTTTCCGGGGTAACAAAACCAGGGACAAAGTTTCCGATTTTTGACAGGTCACTAGGAAATGGCACAAAGGTTATCATCACTGGGGTCTCCTATGCCTGTCGACATAGACAACTGTCTGGGAAAATTTTTGAAAGGTTCACTTCGTTTAGGGTTCTCGGTAGGAAAAGACACTACAGAGATTGAGCTGTAACAATTCGAGGATGTAAATTTTGAAGCGACATCTGTCTTGGTGGGCAGTCAAAAGGACTTGGATGATGTAGAAGAGGTCATACCAGTTTCTATTCCCTCCAGGTTTGCCGTGATTGGGGCTCCCGGGGAAAAATTAAGGGACTGTCTAGGCGCTTATGGAAACCCATTCTTTGCGGCAAACAAAACAAAAAGAGCAAAATACAGGAAGTGGAAGCTTCGTCAAGACGTGGATAAATTAACCCTTGGTAGGGGGATTGGACTAGATTGGGTGATAAGTATGTCTCTTCGGGGGTTAATATGTAAATTTAGTTACAAGGCAATGCATCGCTGGGACTTGCAAGGATGGGATTTGGAGGTCTGGTCTCTAATCTTGGGATACAAGCCCTCATTATATATCTTCTAGAATGGCTCCTACGGTTTCGTCTTCTGATCAAAAGAACATGCTACCTTTTTTTGAACGGATCTTGGATTAAAGGACATGGTAGCCTCATGTTAAAACACAAGTATTACGGGTTTGACCCTTCCACAGAGAGGCTGCAAAAGTGTCACCTATGGGTTCTTCTATCGGGTCTCCCCTTTGTATTATGGAACAAAGAGGCGCTCGTTGCAGTAGGTAACCATCTTGGGCGTTTCATTTTCCTAAAGGAGGACATGCTTTTTGGGATTGATCGGCATGTGGATCGCATCATTGTGGAGTTTGATATGTCAAAGGGTTTTACTGAAAACCTAGTAATTGAATGGAGGGGCCGATATTTTACGATTCTTCTAGACTATTGGGGAATCCCATTTCGTTGTACAAAATGTAAAAAAACAAGCCATCTTTGGAGGTCCTGTTTATCGTCCGGTTCAGAACCTGACATTGTTTTTGAAGATATTAAAGCCTTGTCTTTAGACATTTCTATTGAAGCGGACTCCATGTAACCAACATCATTGGAAGCGATGGACCCTGATCCAAAGGACGAACTGCTGCCGGTGGACCAACCTATTCTCAGTAAGCTTAAAACCCTAAGACCTACCTTTGTTTCATCATTAAACAACTCATAAACATAGTACATTAAGGTTTTCTGGGAAATTCTATTGGGGAAGCCTCTCTCTTAGGGGAAACATACTTTTATAAGGGTACGAATGTAAATTTCTCGGGGTCCGATCAAAATGATCTAGGAAAAAACCCGATAGGTGATCAAATTACCTTGATTGCCCCATGTACTAAGGGGGATCCACATTTTCTGATCCATAACCCTATTATAATATCAAATCAAGGGTTCGGGGTGTTGGATACCTGGGTGAGAATTGGTCCTATTGAGGAGGAGAAACCCTCAGTATCCGATTCCTCCTTGTCCCTCACCACTTTCATCAACGATCTCATCCTATTGAGGTACATTGCTAAATGTCCCATTATAGTCTTACTCGGGACTTTCGGGGTCAAAGATACCTATTCCAACTAATTTATTAGTTCAACTTGATATGTCTGATTCTGACTAGGTGACTACAATGGGTCCTTTTAGTGAAAAATCCACAAAAGGTGCATTCAAGGGGGGGCTAAGCAATGATTTCTCTCCGATCAAGACCTGTAGTGCGAGGAAGGGAAAAAAGGGATAGGTATCAAATACCTTATGAAAAACTCAGCTAATCCGGATTCTACAACAATAAAACCTAACTCTAGGGCACTTAGAGGCATTAAATCCCTAGCCAGGGTTAAGATATGATCCGTACAACCATCAATATTAGGGGAGTGGGGCCTACCCACAAAATATTGGCCCTCTGACGGTTTCTGGACTGTATAAAACCAGAGATCATCTTTCTTCAGGAAACCATGGTTTCTAGAGATAAAGCTAACTCTTTCTTCCTAGGTATTAGAAAGGACTGGGAGTTGGTTTCCACTGATTCAATTGGTCTTTCAGGGGGCTCCTAGTGGCTTGGGACCTTGGTAAGGCTGACCTAAAAGCTTTTTCTATGTCTTCATGAATCCCTATCACAGGTAGGATTAATGTTTTTTCAGAGGAAATCAATATGATAAATATTTATGGCCCTTATCTGTCTAAATAAATTTTATGGGAATAAGTGGAAAGAGATGGAACATGCTTGCTTCCAAATTTGATCTTGTAAGGGGACTTAAAATTTTCCTGGTCAGTTACTGAAATATGGGGTCCTAAATCAAAACTTGATCCTCTTGCAACATTCTTCTCAAATATGTTTGACATAGGTGATATGGTGGAAGTTGAACCTTTTCCTATCTTCCCTACATGGAGGAATGGGCAACTTGGCGAAGAAGGAATCACAAAATGTTTAGATAGATACGTTATCAATAATACATTGGTTGACAAGTTGGAAATGTATAGGTCTTGGGTAGATCCAAATAAGTTCTTGGATCACTACCCTGTCATCTGCCAGTTCCAGACAAAATTCACTAAGCAGAAAAGGCCATTCAAATTCAACCATGGGTGGCTCAAGGAGCCTGGATTTGTTGAAATGACAGAACATGATTGGGTCTCATTCTTCGATACAAATAAGATGTCCCCTATGGAGCAACTCACTCAGAAATTAAAGGGGCTAAAGTATGAGGTGATAAAATGGGAAAAGGAGAAAAAGGTTTTGACAAATAAATCTCTCTATCGGATTGAGGAACTGATAGGGGAGATAACTACTAGGTCGAGATATGGGATTTTCCAGCAATCAAAACTAGATCAATTGATAAAATTAGAGGTGGAAAGATCAGCCTCTTGAGGATCTCCGATGAAAAGATTGCCTAAATAACCACATTACTTGGCTGGAGGCTGGGGATAAAAACACAAATTTTTTCCATAAGTTCGCAGAACACCATAGGAACATAAATACCATTTGGTCTATGACTGACTCAGGGGGAACACATTTTTATGAGATGGAGGACCTTCACACTCTGGCCTACTCCCACTTTGGGGATTTTTATAAGAATGATGCCAACATTTCTGCTCAGGGCCAGTTAATGGTGGTTAAGGATTTTCCTAGATTTTTCAATGAGGAAGAGGGGGATGAAATATTTCATCCTATAACTATGACAGAAGTTAAAGAGGCTATCCAAGCATCGACAAGATTGAAAAGCCCTGGCCCCGATGGATGGACCATGGATCTCTTTGTGTCCTGTCTGTCCTTTATGGTTCAGGACATGTTAGAATCTATAGGGGAATCAAGGATTAGTGGATCAATATCGGGAACCTTAAATTCTACTTTCATAGCCCTGATCCTGAAAAAAGAATCCCTAGTGGATCTAGGTGACTTCAAACCCATCTCGCTGTGCAAATTTGTTTACAAAGTTATATCAAAGATAATATCTTTTTGTCTAAAGCCTATTCTTTCAAGAAACATTACTCCTAAACAGTTTGACTTTCAGGAAAAAAAATCTTGGAAGCCATAGGGGTGGCTCAATAGGTCTTCCACAGCATCAAGATAAGAAATCAGAAGGCTATGGATCTACAACTGGATTTAAACAAGGCATATGATTGTGTGCAGCGGGGTTTTCTCTGACTAATCCTCATTCAGATAGGGCTGCCCTATAAAGTTGTGAAATGAATCATGGGATGCATCTCATCAGTATCCTTTGTTGTTTTGATTAATGGAATCCCTACTATTTTTTTCAATAATCAAAGGGGTATGAGACAGGGGTTCCCCCTCTCACGTCTTCTCTTCATTCTGGTCATAGAAGGACTCAGTAGAATGATAAAAAATGCGATTATGCTGGGAAAGGATAAAGGAATAAAATTTGGCAAGAATGTGACTGTTTCCCACCTTTTGTTCGTGGATGACATACTGGTTTTTGGTTCGGCCTCCCAAGATGAGTGGTCTATTTAAAGTACCTTGATTAATAATTTCTATCATGCATCAGGTCTATCTATAAACCTTGAGAAGTCAAAAGTATTGGAACATGGCCTCAACTCTAATGAAATATATGCTATTCGCGATCTGTTTCAAGTAATGGTGATATCATTATTGACTGGGGAAAAATATCTGGGTTACTTCATTAAACCAAATGGGCATCGAGCGGGAGATTGACTTTGGCTATTGAAAATATTTGACTCTAGAATAAAGCACTGGTGCTAGAGGTGGTTATCCCTAGGGGGTCGTTTGGTTCTTGCTAAATCGGTGTTGGAAACTTTAGTGGTTTATTGGCTATGCCTGAGAAAAATTCCAAGGTCCATTCTCAATTCAATTAGAAAAAATATTTTCATTTTTATCTGGTCTCGAACACAGGTGCAATCGAAATACCATTTGGAAAAATCGGAATTTATTGCTCGACCATTGGAAAAATGTGGACAAGGACTAAAAAATCATTTTTCTTTCTCCTTGGTATTAAAATCAAAGAGTTTATGGCTGGCTATGTTTGAATATATCTTGTGGACCAATGTATTGGAAGCAAAATATTTTAGGTGGTTCTTAGTTGTTCAATGGATTAGAAACTCCACTAAAAGGATAAAGGGGACTTTTAATATATTGAATGGTCTCCTTAGAGATTTTGAGATTTGCGGATCATGGTTAGTCTCGATGTCTGGAAATGGCCATTCCAATTGGCTAGGGAAGACCCTATAATAGGGGGTCCCATTCCATATATACTGTTAAACAAATTGATATATTTCCTGCGATCCAAAGGGTATCTTTCTTTGAACCATATTGTGTGTCCTCCAAATAGAGTTGGCACCTCACATGGATGGACATCGACTAAACAATTGGGGTTCTATGCCTGTCTCAGAGTGGGATGGTCGCGATATATTATGGGTCTTCAAAGGAGATCTATTTTTAATAATGAAGGTGTAAATGAGGTCAAATGGTTATTCAATTTGAACATAGATATATTGACTGCTTCTATGGATTATCAACTTTTATCCGAGGAGTCTTTTTTTATTCCACAATGGTGGTCTTCTACTATATGGTCCCGGAGGATTACTTTAAAAATAAAATATTCCAGTGGCTGGATTTTGACAACCGTTTGCTCACTTGGGACAACCTCATTCGTTGGGGTATGTTAGGCCTGAGATGCTGCTCTATGTGTGGGTAAAATGAGGAATCAATCATCCATCTCTTTGTCTCCTTTTGGCTTGCGATTGAGTTCTGGAAGTTGGTCACACAATCTTTAATTTGTTCAGTAGTTTGGAAGGGTTGTACTATGTCAGAGTGTTTTATCTCTTGGATTTGTCAAATTATTCTATGGAGGGCTTTACCCAGCTTCATCTCATGGGAGATTTGGTTGATCCAGAACAAGTTCATCTTTGAAAATAAACCTGTTTCTGCAATTTTGGTTTGTTTTAGAAGGTTTGGAAGCTTTCAAAGAAAGTCCTAAGGGGCTGTTGGTTGGTGGAAATCCCCCCCAAACCGTACAGGAAATGGACCCTATACAATATGATAAACATGTGGGGTTTTTCGATGGCTCCTCAGTTTAGAGCTCCCTTTCTTGTGCTGCAGGCGTTATGTTGTTTTCGAATACTAATTGTTTCTACAAGCTTTGGATGTGCTGCGGCCCAGGATCCAATACCATGGGAGAGATACAATCATTATGGATGCTTCTACATTTCTCTTCCAGTCTTGGTTTGGATGACATTCGAGTATTCAAAGAATCGAAGGTTATAATTGATTGGGAAAATAATGCGTGCATAATTAATATCCTTCATATCAAGGCATGGTTAAAAAGGACTCGTTCATTGATTTCTTAGTTTCATGATATCTCCTTTACGCACATATACAGGTCCTTTAATCAATAGGATGATCAACTCTCTAAAATAGGATATGGAAGAGAGGTTGGTTTCTTCTTTTTAAATGATGGGAAAATGGGTACCAGGTCCATGAGGGCTCCCAACGTACTCTTCTCTGTTGACTATGTGGTTTTTGGTCTTTCTTCTGTGTTGGCAATTTTTGTCTTTCAAGTGTGTCTGTTGATCTAGGAATTTCCGAGGTATGTATGCCCTAGCTGATAGAACTATATTGTTGACCACTTTGGTTCTTTCCCGGCTGTTCATGGGGACTAGTTTTGTCATTGATATTTCCGGTTGCAAGGCCTTGTGCCAACTCACTTATACATAATATAGTATACTCATTTCTTCTTAAAAAAATATAGCAACCAATGATATGTTGGAAATATTAATTAATGGCAGATCTGTATCAAATATCAACCGACTATGTCAGAGTCTGTATCAGTTCAGTTTCTGTCAGGCAGTCTGACAAGATCAAAGAGTCCACAATTCTGTAATGAAATCTAGTCAAATTAAATTTCTGAACTTAATTTTCTAGGTGGATAGGTATTGCATACTTCAATGCTTAAATCAGTATCTTCACAAAGAAGCATTTTTATTTTTCCTATATATATAAGAAGAAAATTGTAGATCAGTAGTAAAGAGTGAAGAAAGAATTCTAAGAGAGTTTTGAAAGAATAATGTCGAAGCCCAAGCTTCTGTGTGTTTGAAAAATGTCGAGAGCTGAAGCCATGTAAAAGGTGAAATATCTCTGTAATTTTTCAAGTTTATATTTACGAATAGTTCTCTGTTATGTCTCAACAATTTTTATAAATCCATTGTTATGGTTGAAGGCATGTTTTATTTAGGTGCACATTCTCTCCAGAATTTCTTGAGTAAATATTGTTTACATTTACAGTTTGAGAGAAAGATCAAAGAATCCATAATCATTTCACCTGGTAAAAGTTCGAGGTTTTACGATAGAGTGGTCGAAACAAGTCTACTTAATGTTTGGTTATATGATTTTGTAAGTCCGTCAAATTGTTGTTGTGTTGAGTTTTACTTTATGTTACCAGTCGGTGAAAAATATTTGTAATTTATTAAGTCCTTAGGCTAAGAAATATCCCTTGTGAAATTCGACCAGAAGTGGTTAAGTCGAAGTAAAACGATTGAAGTAAACCTGCCGAGTAAATTGGTCGAAGTAAACCGATCGAAGTAAAACCTGTTGAAGTTGAGTAAAACCAACAAGTAAGAACTTGTTGAGGTAAAAGGATTTTGGTCGAAAAGTTTGACCAAATTTAGTCTTTAAAAAAAACTTGCTGAAATATTTTTGGTAGACTTGTCTAGTTGAAGTTAGACAATTTTTATCCGAAGAGTAAAAAGAGGTCGAAGTCCCAACGTGAAATTTTTATGACTGAATGGTAACTCAAGTTTAGTTGACTCAATTTTGGTTAATTCGTATCAGAGCGGGTTTACGAAAGAAATCTTGTCCTCAAAAGGGAAAAATAAATTTTCTAAGGAAAATTAAAAAAAGTGAAAAATGGCTTCCACTTCTGGTTCAAACATGTTGAGCTTGAAAACTCGAATTTTCACAGGTAAGAATTATGAATATTGGTCTCTACCAATGAAGGCTATGTTCAGAGGTGAAGATGTTTGGGAAATTGTCTAGAATGTTTAAGTAGAACCAACAGATCAAATGGCATATAACAATCTCACACAAGCTGAGAAACATACACTGAGGGAACAAAGGAAGAAAGATGGAAAATATCTATTCTACATACATTAAGCCATGCATGAAAGCATACTCCCAATAGTAAAAGCAACAATTACCGCTAAGCAGGCATGGGACACATTGGAAACTTCCTATCAAGGTTTGGACATGCTAAAGACTTCCAAATTATAGATTCTTAGAAGAGATTTTGAATCTCTGTCAATGAAAGATATATATTCAGTAGACTCATTCTACACTAGAGTTGTTGGTATGACAAATCAACTACAATATTATGGAGAAAACATAGAAGACCAAAGGGTGGTTGAAAAAATTCTTAGAACTATTACCCCAATATTTGAATCCTTGGCTGTGACCTTGGAAGGAAACAAAGATATGTCAGTGTTTACCATTGATGAGTTGCAAGCTTCACTCATCAATCATGAACAAAGAATCAATAGATCAAATACATCATTGGAAGTTGCATTTGCAACAAAGTCATCCATAAGATATGGTAGAGGCATGGGGAGAAACAACTCCAGAGGCAGAGAAAGAAGGTTTTCCAGAGGAGGGCGCAACAACAGTCCCGCGAATGTCGCTGGTAGAGAACATAATCAGAACCAAAGTCAACCTAGTGATCACAGGTTTGATAAATAAAAAATTTTCAATGCCATTATTGTAATAAATTTGGTCATTATGCACATGAAGGTAGGAAGAAAAAATATAACTGATGAAGGCAAAGCCGAAATAAGTCAACCAACACTAGCACTTCGTCGAGCGCAATTTTAATGGCATATGCATCTCCATTTGAATGCAATACTATCCAAGAAAGTACACATGACATATGGTACTTAGATTCAGGCTGCAAGAATCATATGACTAGTAATTTAAATTTGTTTTCCATTCTATATAATTCAGTTCAAACTGATGTTACAGTTGGAAATAATGTCCAAGTCACTGTTTTGGAAAAAAGTACTATTGGTATTCTAACCAAACAAGGGGAGGTTTATTCCTGATGTCTATCATGTCGAAGTTATGAAACACAATTTGCTGAGCATTGGACAACTAATACAAAAGGGTTACCAAGTTTACACAAAAGATAATCATTGTGTGATTAAAGACAAGAGTCCAAGCAACCAGCTGATAGAAAAAGTGCAAATGACAAGCAATCACTTGTTTTCATTGAAGATAATTCCAAACATGAAAGGGAAGAACAATACAAGAGCTGCATTCAAGGTAGAAATCAAGGAAGTAGACAAGCACTCCGACAAGAAATAAAATGACAACGCTGATTTCTAGGCTACATTTCAAACAAAAGTTTTGGATGAGTCCTAGTTGTGGCATTTCATATTTTGACATCTGAATTTTGGTGGGCTGAAGCTACTGCACACAAAAATATGGTGAAAGGATTGCCATTGATCGACAAACTAGAAAGAGTTTGTGAAGGCTGCATATTTGGAAAGCTGCATATATATACCTTTCTAGTTGGAAAGTCATATAGAGCACGCACACCACTTGAGATTGTGCACTTTGATATTTGTGGTCCAATGCAGACATCATCCATTGGTGGTTGCAATTATTTTCTTACTTTTATTGATGACTTTTCAAGGGAAACATGGGTATATTTTCTTAAACATAAATCTGATGCATTTAGTTGTTTTTAGCAGTTCAAGGCACTCGTGGAGAACCAGAGTGGACACTGCATCAAAATATTAAGGACCGACAGAGGAGGTGAATATGTCTAAAATGATTTTCTAAATTTTTGCAAGACCCATGGCATACAAAATAATATCACTGCACCGTATACACCTCAACAAAACGATGTTTCCGAAATAAAGAATAGAACCATTATGGAGATGGTGTGTAACATGATGGAAACCAAGCATTTGTCGAATGAATATTGGGCTGAAGCAGTCGCAACTACTGTATATATCATGAAACGATGTCTGAAAGATACTGTGAAGAACAAAGTTCCTCAAGAATCATGGAAAGGTATGAATCACAGTATTTCTCATTTAAAAGTTTTTGGTTGTGTTGCATATGCTCATGTTCCAGATGAGCTAAGAAAGAAGCTAGACAACAAGGGACATAAATGTATTTTTGTTGGTTACTCTGAAGACACAAAATCATACAAGTTGTATGATCCTACTGCAAGGAAAGTGATCATTAGTCGAGATGTTCAATTTGTCGAGAATGAATCATGGGATGGAGCTGTTGACATAAATGTCAAGATTGTGTTGAATTTCGACCACGATGACATGGTGGAGAAAGTGGTTCAAACACCACATGTAAGTCAACCGGTTGCAGCATCGTCGACTCCCATGACATCGTGACATGGTTTAGCACAAGGAACCTTGACACAAGTTCCAGCTCAAGCTAAGTCGACAAGCACACCAAGAGGAAAACAGGGTTGATGCACAATCATGGACTCCTTTAAAGACACTTTAGATGCCACATAATACTGGAAAAACCTGGAACCTATGAATTTAGGTGACAATTAGGGGTACTTCCCTAATGTATTTGCAGATGAAGTAAAAAGACAAAAGATAGGTAATTGAATCAAATTTCATAATATAAAACATTTATGCAGAAAAATGTTTGTAAATGATTTTAAAATTAGTTTCCGTTAAATTGGGTTTTCAAATTTTCATCACATCATAACATATATGTTTGTATAGGTGCATCAATATATGAGGTAAATGATGTCAATTTTGGATAAAATATTGTAGACATATAAATGAGATATGTGCTTAGTGCAACACTATTTATTCATAATTTTTCATGAATTATTTTTTATTATTAATTATTGAAGTCAGAAAAGCTTGAAATTAAAACGTTCTGTGCGGGTGCAACACTTTAGGGGAAAAAATTAATGAAATCCTTAATTTTTATATATAATATTGTAGAGATTTCTCTCTTCTAGTGCACCATATAGTTTTCTTGGGAAATGGTGAAGGAAATCAAACGTTATATAAAAAACAATCGATGTATCTATTTTCAAAAACTGACATGTGTCATTTAGAAAAATAGTAATAAATAAATAAAACATACATTTGAAGGAAAAAATTACATATTCAGAATCATAAGATCTTACTCTAAAATATTCTAAATTTTCATAAAAAAATATTGTGTTTGTCATAGCAAAACACGCCATCGGAACTGAGCATATTGATAGAGTTCTAAAAGACAGGAAATAGCCTTGGTTTATTTGTCCTAGCCAATAGGTTCGGTAGTCCAAAGCTATTTCTGAACATAATGCCAAACCTTATTCCCGTCGAGTTTTTAAATTTTAAAAACACACATATGCATTTTAGAGTTATTCATATCGCATATGTGCTATAACGCATATGCATTATGGCTTTAGTAGCTTGGTACAAGAGTAAAAAAGAGTTTACCAAGTTAGTGGATAGACTTTGGGAGAAACCCCATATAAAAAGAAAAAGATCATAGTAATTATTGGCCCCTCCAAAGGGGCTTAGTGTGGCAAAACGATGACGCTTTGCCTAAAATTTGTGAATGGTTGTGGATAATGAGGTCAAATTATTGGAGGTTCAAGGCACTTGTCCAGGGCGCTTATTCATGGCGCTTAAGACATAGAAGATGCTTTTTAGACTTAATGATTGAGTTTTATTTCCTAACCTTTCTCTAAGGATCGAAACTCATATCTAGCTCTAAACTATTCCTAATGGTACCAACACATCCACTATGAGGATAAGGATTGCGAGATCATTTATGTTATTTTGAAGCATTATTTTTGTCCGTGGACACACAAAAGCATCTTTTAGGGCCTAAGTCCAAGGTGTCATCTCTCGACTATGTTGAGGCTCCACGATGCATACATTTTGCTCAAGAACTCATAATCATACTAATATTCCCACTTGGAGGCCAAATATACTCTTAAGATGTAATTTTTTTCATTAAAGGCGTCATTCTTCGGTAAAGATTTGTATAACATTCATTTAGGGCCTACGACTTAGGGTTTCTCCCACAATTATGTCCGAAACCTTGATATCCATACATAGTGCTCAAAACATCCTATTATTTCTAATTACCCCACATGGAGGCTACGAATATGCTCATGAGGTCATGTATGGTGGATCAAATTTCATTCTTAAAGCTATATTCTAAGAAGTTTTCTTTATGGTACAAGGCCTAGGTTTCCTACCTTAATAATGTTCAAGACCCATGGATTCATATCTTCTATCCAAAACCTTCTAACGACATCCATGTCACCACTTGAAGAAAAGAGTAACTTCAAGAGGTCATGGCTGGTCATTTGAGGTGTTTTTCATGGTCATTGATTCCTAAAAGATTTTTTTAGAGTCCAATCCTAATGTTTACTTCCCCAACAATGTCGAAGGCCACACGACCCATACCTAGTGCTTGTAAGTCATGTAACGTGATTCAAGGTATCATTTTAGTCCTTGGATGGATATAATATTCCTTTATTGACTAAGGCTTGGGTTTACTTCGTCAACCATGTGTAAGGCCTTGAGAACCATGTTTACAATTAAAAACCTCTCGATGGCATGATTATGCCCAG
Source organism: Pseudotsuga menziesii (assembly GCA_001517045.1). NCBI lineage: Eukaryota > Viridiplantae > Streptophyta > Pinopsida > Pinales > Pinaceae > Pseudotsuga > Pseudotsuga menziesii. The sequence goes on from LPNX010452535.1 coordinate 94,919, forward strand.
TTTTTTGGGTAGGGATACCATCAATAGGTCCTCTATGGTAGTTTGAAGTGTCCTATTGACCTTCAATGACTAAGGGATTCATTTAGGGCCCAAGTATTTGGTTTCCTCCCATTTCCATGCATATGGCCCCGAGACCCATAACTACTATAAAAATATCCCAATTTCTCGCATATCCCTAATATAAGGAAAAATACCCCCTAGAGAGGTCATGTTTGGTGGCTTGATACATTATTCTTTCATGTGGATCCCTAGAAGCTTCCTTTAGTGTCTACTACCTGGGTTTCAGGGTCTCTAAACCCATACTTAGTGATAAAAACAACCTAATGGTGTCAATGCCCACACACATGTCTAAGAATGGAATCAAGAGGTAACATATGGTGGTTTAAGGTGTTATTGGTGGTCCTAGGTTCCTACAATCTTCATTTAGGGCCTAAAGTAGAGGTTTCATCCCTTGACAATGTCTCAGACCCCATGGCCCTCCCTCTCACTTATATTTATTCCCCTCCCACCAATACCTTCCCTTTAATATACCAACAGAGCGTAATTAATATACCGTGCTAAAGTACAGGCAGAAGTTTCACTATGTATGCATAATCTCATATATAAGCATGAAAAATAAGCAAGGAAAGTGGACACTATCGGTAGTAGACACAGAGAAGGAAGGCAGAGTTGTAAAGAAGCCCTGTCTTAGTGTGGAGGAGGGAGCCACATCAGAGTCTATTGAGTTATATGACTCAGAGACATGGAGGAGGAAGGGTTCACTAATTGTACATGGTAGGGATTATGACCTAATGATGGGACTAGCTCTACAACCCCATCCTCCCACTGTAGGTGAATCTGGTAGTGTGACAACACATAGCCTTTCAACATCCCCAAAGGCTAGAAATACCTACACTGCCACCCAAGAGTGGGTAGAACTCCTACAACATAGTGGAAGACTTAGGCCTTTTATGTTGCAACTGCACCAATCACTCAAGCAACATGCAGCCACCAAGGGTTCCTTTTCATCATCATTTACCTTAACTATTCATCATCTAGCACTACAACCATAGATGGTAATCACATAGCCACAACTTGTTTTGGGTACTACAACACTGATTCCCATGCCTACACCTTTGGAGGAGTTGGAATCAAATGAGTATGGCTAAGGTACATAAAAGACTGGAATAGATGAAGTACCTCTCCCTAGTAACACAAAGTTCATTGATCTATCCCAGAAGGAGCCCCAACCAGAACCAACATATGTAGGGTTAATAATTGAAGAAATTCCTGCAGAGATGCCACCACCTCCATTACTGAAAATGAAAGCTAGGACTTTGAGCTCAGAAGGGAATATGACCATCGGTGAAGGGGATATTATAGTAGAAAGGTAAAGGGCCCTGACGATGACGCTTGGACAATAGTTCGGATGGGTAATTGTCCTAGGGTAGAAGAATCAAGAAGAGATAATTGATGAGTATCTACACATCCACCAAGAACTAAAAATAGTATAAGAGCTTATATGTAAACACTTAGGACTCGGAGCTAAAGAAGTACCTCCCTTAGTGCCAACTCTAATCCAGTGAGATAGGTGTAGGTGACAGGGGGTAGATATTTGCAATTCTGCCTCAGGTGCCATAGTAGCTTGAATTCCTTTGATTTCTTGGACACAATAATGCTCTGATAGGTCCTTCAATATCTGCCAGGAAACTATCATCATCTCTGGCTTTATGCAACATCTCCTTATAGTCTTCTAAGTTATATATGTCCTCATGTCCGTCCCAAGGAGATGGAAGGCCAAGGTTTATAAGCCCCCCTGAAAACATTCTTGCAGGCATTCATGTGGGCAATGACCTCTTGTCTTTTTGTCTGCACTCTGTTAATTAACATTTTTATTTATCCTAGTTCATTCTCACTTCCTTCATTCTAGCTAGATATTCCTTATTTTTTTCCCATTAGCCTCCAATATTGATATGTGCAAGGAATTAAGAATTTCATTAATTCTGTGAGCTACATTAGCTGCGTCTCCCAGTGCTTTAGTATATCTTTCAATATCCTTGCTGGCTGAATCATCCAATTCCAACTCATCCTGCATCAATTGAAGATTACTCCATATCCCCATTACTTCTACCTCAATCTTATCCCATAATATTTTCCTGGCCTCCACCAGGGCAGGGATACCAATTACTTGGCCCTTTAGGCTTTCTAATTCCTCCAGCAGAGAGACCTTCTCTGATTTTAGGTCCTCAATGATTTCATCTTTCATCCTTATATCACTGTCCAGGCTTTCAATTTCACTCTCTTTCTCTCTCACTGAGGCTTTCAGTGAGGTCACCTCATCTTCTTTTAAACTTACAGTCTTCAAAGCATCTGCCAGTTGATCTGAGGGGTCAGCATTTGGGTCAATGGTGATGACTGGTGATTGCCTGACCCTCATTCCTCTTTCTCTTTATTTGCTTGGGCCAATTCCCCTTTCATATTCTCTATCTTATGCTTGGCATCCTGCACCTGCTTGCTTAGACCATCCTTATCTTCCTGTAGGGCTTTAAGCTTAGCTGTCTGCACAGGTTCTATTGTAGGGATATTCAACTTATTCTTTATATATTGGATCTCATTTTCCTTAATGCTGAGCAGCTCTTGGATGGGCTGAGGATCCGTGGGGTTAGTACTCAGCTTTATTAATTTCTTCTCTAAGTCTGCTATCTTGGCCTGTCTTGCCTTATTTATGGTTTTCTCATCTTTGAGCAATTTCTCTGTATTCTTTAGCCTCTGCTGGGCTTTCTGGAGATTGTCTTTTGTTTTCAGGGTGTCCATGGCCAACACCTCCCCTGATTGTTTCAGTAGTTGAAGCTATTGATTGAATTGACCAAGCTACATATTCATTTGTATATCGAGACCCTATAGTCCCTATAGTAGTAATAGCAGGTTCCATAGCAGCTTGAGCATAGTTGGGAGCAGCTCGAGAGCCAGCAACAGATAAAATGACAAAGCGAATAGGTTCCTCTTGATCCAGTAACATAGCTAGCGAATATATAACCTAACAGACTATAGGGAAATCCTTTACCTCACTGAAACTATATAGAGGGGGGGCGAGGGAAAGATGCAACAAGAAGCGCGCTTGATCCATTTACTTATTTAGTTATGATTCGTTTACCTTCCGTTCGAGAGCCAGTCCCAGATATGGTTGGCCGAGAAGCAATAGATCCTGCATAGGTTAGGGCATCTCTATAGCCACCAGTAGCAGGGGCATATCCAGTTCAAGTTTGCATTTCAGTTTTAGTCATTTTAGTCCCAAATCGAGATTGAGTAGACCCCACAACGGGAGAGGCCTAAACAAAGGCAAAGGCCGTAGCTTAGAAAATTCCATATAAAGTAAAAGCAGTTTCCTCACCATCAAAGAAAGAGGCGGATACAAAGTAAGCACCTGAGCCAGCTAACTGAGTTGAATCAACGGCTTCACCCGCATATTGAAGTTGATCCACCTGTCGAAGAAGAGCTAGTTTCACCCGTTTATCCGAAACCATCAACAGTAGCAGGAAAGGAAATTTACCTTTATTCACTTTATCTAGTTGGTCCAGACCCCGTTAGAGATCGAGATGGATATTGATAGTTAGCATCCAAGCTAATTGACCGAGAACCGGAGGCATAGGTCGCTGCTCGAGAGGCAGCAGCTAATAAAGCAGAAGCAGTAGTTCAAGCACGATATCGATATCTAGTCCCCAATCCAATTCCAGGCACGAATAAAGATCCAGATCCTCGCGTTGCAGAACCCTTTTTAGACCCATAACCCATGAATGCCCCAGCTTCCCCAGCACCACGTTTGCTTGGAACAGATTTAACAAAAACTTTTCATTCAATCTTTTTATTTATAGAAAACTCATCTTTAGGCGGTCCAAGGCTTCGCTCCTCCTCATTGGGGCACTTAAAGTGGATTTTCTTATCACTGAAGGTGGGCATTTCAGGAACTTTATCTATGATAGGATCATGCACCAGACACTTCATGCTTGTAAGATGGTGCCAGTAAGAGAAAGGGAGGTTAGGCTTTTCTAGTGATTGATTGATAACATATACAGAGATGGGTGGTGGTTCAATGTATTCCCCATTTAGTTATTGATTGAGTAGGTTGTTTGGAAACACTGAAGGGTAAGGTTTGTACACTTAACTCACACTCTGCAGGATGGTTCAGGATACATTTTTGGCTAGGCGATAGGATGTTAATTAGTGAGGGGAAGTGGTTGTTGTGGTAGGTGGTCTTAGCGATAGTTGGAAGGTAGTTTGAGTATTAGTTAATAAAGTTGAAGTTTTAGTTATTATTCCATGGAGAGCATTAGTGGTAGGTGGGGGCTGCTATAGAGAACAGTAGTGGGAGGTATGGCCTGCAATAGAGGAAGTACATTAGCAGTAGAGATAGCTAGCAGTGGATATCATTCGTGATAGAGGGACATATAGGTAAGGAAAGCATGAACGGAAGTACCTCCCTCCAGTCCCCGCTCATATCTCTCCCCTCCCCATCCCTCCCTTCCCCTTATATTTCTCCTCCCTTCATCTCCCCCATATACACCCCCTACCCGTCCCTCCCTCCCATGATTCCCTCTACACCTTCCTCTCCCTCCTTTGACTCCCCCTCCTCTTAACCAATGTAATGTTGGGCCATGAGCCACCCCATAGACCATCTGGATGGAATATTGGGAGTCTAAATGGTATTATGATGGGATAAGGGTTCCATTATAGGGTTTTGGATGGGAGGGATGGGTCTCTGGATATTGACTATAGTCATGGAAGATGATACAATAAGTCCCTAAATCAACACACATGCCTTATATATGGAATATTTGGCCTTTAGTGGGATTATGAGGTTTTATGCACTAAGGATGGGTCTCATGGTATTAACCATGGTAATGGGATAATAGTGTAACAGAAACAAGTATTAAACCACTACACATGCCCTAATATGGGATATATGTGCCATCAGACTATTTTATGCATTGAATATTGTTCACAAGACATTGACCATGGTCATATAGGAACCATTATGAATATTTCTAGACAAGAGATAGTTTTGAAGACACTACCATGGTCCAAGGATAGGTCTAGAGGTCTTAACCATTGGTATGGGTTCCATTATAAGGTTATCAAGTTTAAATATTTTATATGCACTAAATCACATATGCGATTTAGCGATCACGTAATACAAACTACTTGTTAAGTAAAAATCAGTGTATTCATATTGCATATGTGATATAACACATAAGCGATAAAACATACATGTGTTATATAGCATATGCGATATGTGTTTTATAAAAAATGTTGGGTTGCGGGCTGTGGGCCAAGTTTACTATGTCAAAAGATAGAATTCTTCTGAACCCATGAACATAGAACTGTTCAACCTAAAATTTAATCATTTCTTACACAAATCCATAGGTTTTGTACAATTTTGGGTGGATTTCAATGGGGAATGTACGTAATAGAGGTCGAAAGTGAGCGAGGAAGGTGCTTACACTGAAAGAAGCTGAAAATAAAAAAGAAAAGAAGAGGAAAGATTGAAGAAATTGTCGACATTCATTAGATGAGAAAATACTTCCCATTCCCGCTCAACAGATACTTGACGTTGAGGCCGAGGAAGATAATGCAACATTAAAGGAAGCTGGTTATAGCAGAGATGATATTATTGGTCCATTATTAAGCAGACAATCTTGTGAAGAGTTCAATAATTTATGTTCCTCATGATGAAAATGTGACTTTGCAATAATCATGCCAGGTGGTTCAATCTCCTAATCGAAGTTTTCATCCTATAGTGGATGTAATTGTCACTCCAGCATTTCAAACGACAAGAAATATCGCATCAAAATGAAAGAGAACTCATAACCTCATACAAGTGGACGAGAGAAAGTTGACTTCCATGGAAGGTAAGGTGGCTAAACGCACTATCCTTCATCATTGTTCTCAAATAATGAAACAATATTTTGATAACAAATCCAAGCCAATAAATGCAAATTGTTTTTAGCTTTTGCTTAAATCTAGAAATATGACAACTGTTAGAAGAAAGTTCGACATAAGAACATTGAAGGATATCGAATCAAGTAATCACATTGTTAAATATATTTTTTCCGCATTCATATCGATTGGTAAAAAAACTTGCTCACAGGACTATAATGTGGCTCACCGCGTACTGGATCAATTGTATGTAGATCCATAAGACAACGTCGTTTACTTAAATACACATAAAAAATTGTGCATTTACATCCAAAGACACTTAAAAAACATTCAGTAAGAAGAGACAATGTTGATGTAGAGGAACAAATGGAAACATTATGGGAATTTAGTTGTAGGTTTCCCCGTAAAGAGATGAAGTTAGTTGAAGCAGTGAAGGGACTAGTGTACACGTTTTGGCACGATAACACTAGAACTTATTTTAACAAAAAAGATGTGTTAAAACACTGTAGGGGTACTATGGGCAATGAAACTCATGTTAAACATTATCTTGACATGACACAAACTCAATTGTTCAATATGTTTAAAGTTACCCACGTAGGGCTAAGGCTCGGGAAAAGATCTTTTGAAAAATGCAAGCCTTGGTATGTTATAATCAATACCATCCGAAACACTTGTTGTTGTAGATACAACATAGAATTTGATCTATATTATCATACATTTGCACATATACGTCATTTTTTGCATCCTAACCATATGCAGTAATGCTCAAGTACAGTACCTCCAATGTCATCTAGAGATTTCATCCATAGCATAATGTGTCCGAGGCAATATGGGCAGACACATTACTTAAAACAATGTGTAGAGGGTTCTTGCAACAATTGTGGTGGGCTATCATTATGGTCTGATTGCATCCATGAGAGTGTAGATCAAGCATTTGGGAATGCAATTGTCGAGAATCAGAACTATCAGTATGAGACATATTAGCTACATGATGGGAAAGAAAGCAAGAATATTAAATTGCTTACTTCACATGTGACAATGTGCATGCATAATATTCATTTAATTGACATATGACATATAATATTAAATTAGTGACTTCACAGGTGACAATGTACATGAATAATAATAATGTACATTGTTAAATATTGACATATTAATATTTATGTACATCTTTTTATGTTGTTTAAAACTATTTTTTTTACACCAGGTGCAAGTATGAAATTTCATTTAAAAGTTTCATGGAAAGATGCAACAATACATTCAACATGTTGATAAAGCACGGTGGAAAGATGAGCAACTCAGAATATGCCAGGACACCTTCCCTCTGGGATCAATACTATCAAAGGTTGACTTTGCAGAAAATTACACCCTACAACCACAAAATGAAATACAAAGTCAATACTGTCGCTCAGAGAAGGTGAGCATAATAGTCCATATCAGATATCGAGATGTGCCAGATAGCAATAAAGAGAAACGTGTGATACTAAAAGAAAATCACTTCTACATAGGTGATGACCGGACTTGTGAAATCCATTACGTCTAGTATTTCTTTAAATTATTCTATGATCATGTGATACCTATGGATATACCATTTTATCGTCATATGATTTGGTTAGATGGTTGTGCTGGACAGTTCAAGAATGCATGTGCATTTCAATGGTAGTGTTTGTTGCACATAAAATACAAGGTGCCACATATATGGAATTACTTTGAAACTAGTCATGGAAAAGGAGAGCATGATGGTGCTGGTGCATGCATAAAAAATGCTCTTCGAAGGGAAGAGATGAATTTTATAGGTGTTCGCCTTCGAGACGCTGCATCTATTGTGAAATGGTGTGCATCTGTCGTGGGAGAACAAGAAACAAGGAAACACCTAGTGCAGAGAATATTTTGGGAGGTGACAAATGTGGTCTTTCCAAACACATCGGGTAAACACAATGCATGGAACTCGACAGTTTCATTCAATTAGAAGCTCAGACAACTCGGCCCTACAAAATTGGACAAGATTGAAGGCTTGCTTTTGCAGTTCCCGTAGCATCGATGAATGGGATGGTTGTGAGTATACAGATACAGTTGATACATGGGATCGAGTGACACTTGTCACCGATTTCAAGGGGGTTGATGAAATAAACCATTTGGAATATGATCAAACATATATTTCTATAGACTATGATCACATATCGGATCTCATAGAAGCAGGTACAAAAAACTAAATTAGTAGTACCTAAATTAGAAATTTAATTTATGTTACATGAAAGACATTATTTAAAAAATGTATTGTTAATTCTACCTATTTCCTTTCACAGGTCAGATATATGCAGTGGTTTCCCCAAAAAATAATGAATGGGGTTCTGACTATTGGTTGGCATGTTTCTTAGAGGGGAAACAAACTTTTATCGAACCTGTTACAGATGATGAAAATATTGAATTCCCAACTGGATCGATGGTTATAAAAGAGGAGTACTTGACACTATCATCCCAACAGAAAAGGAAGGGTGGGTATGTGTATCAGGATTACAGACCAGGAGCTATTGTATACCACTTCACCAACCTAGTAGTTGGTATAAACATCAATTTGCACACACTTTCGAACAAAAATAGGTCACATGTACGATACTTGCTACCTCATATAGAGCACGAAAGATTGATGGACACCATTGAAAGCAGAGATGATCCAGAAGGCCTACTTGAGTGAGAGCATTGTCACGTGTTAATAGATTGTCTAGTGTGGCTATATTGTTAGGTGCATTATTTAAACTTTAAAGTGCATGTTGAAGCAAAATTTAAATTATTTAGCCTTAGTTTATTCCCAATGTAATAAACATGTAATTGACAGATACCATTCATAGACATAACACTATTCAGAGGATACTGGACACTATAAACACGATCCTACAAGCTCAGGTGATTTATCTATTAATCATGTTTGCACATTTTCATTGGGTTCTCTTTATTTTCTTATGAGAGTACTAATGTTTAGCCTTCCGTGTGCCTAGGATACAAACACCATCTACGGAATATTGGAGGCGCCAAGAACAACTCGATGTCTTTAGACACCAACAAATATAAATCTGAAAACAACATGCTCTCGAGTTGTTGCAATTTACATTTTTTGATGTTTTTTATATTAATGTACATTTAATTACATTGCTAGGTCAACTCTTGCAACTCTTGCATTGGTGGGTCAACTCTATAAAACCCTTGATCGTGCTTGTGTTGGTAGGTTTCCCTTATCGGCCTTTCCCATACAGACTTGCACAAGCCAACACCATACAACTTTGTTGCTCCGTTTGTTTTTTCGCTCCCGGACGAAAGTCACCAAGTGTCCCCGAATGACATTTTCATGTGACTTTAAAATCAACATAACTCGGAAATTGGAGGTCAGATCGATGAACCATCGACTCCGTTGGTCTCTTGGCATGTGATTACCTTTAGGTGGCCATCCCCCTCATTTTTTCAAGGCCCAATGACTTCATTGTGCATTGATTTCATAAACTAGGGTTTTGCTAAGTTTCCTTCAATGCAACTCTAGCATTGGTCAGTCAAATCTGCAAAACCATCTACCGTTCCTGTGTTGGTAGGGTTCCCATATCATCCTTTCCCATACATAATTGTAGGCTCCAATGTCATGCAATTTTTCTGCTCCGTTTTTGTTTTTTTCTCACAGACAGAAAGTCACCAAGTGTCTGTGAACGACATTTTCATGCAACTTTCAACTTGACATAACTTGGAAACCGGAGGTCGGATTGAAGAACCATTGAGTCCGTTGGTCTCCTGGTATGCGATTACCACTAGGTGGCCCTCTTACTCATGTTTTCATGGCCCAATGACTTCATTGTGCATTGATTTTGCAAACTAGGGTTTTTCTAGTTTCCTTCAATGCAACTCTTGCATTGGTGGGTCAACTCTGCAAAACCCTCGACCATGCCTGTGTTGGTAGGGTTCCCATATCGGCATAGATATCACAAGTTATATTTTTCTCGTACTAAAGTATAATCCAACAACCTACATAATAAAAGTGGGGTTCACAAATTGAGACATGGAACTACAAACTAGGGTTTTATGAACTCTTTAGGTTTGAAGATCAAATTAGATTGGTTAGTATAATTTAAGTTGAAACCAAAAGCCCATATGCCTACGCTATACACATACATGAAAAAAAATGAATAGGGTTGAACATGGATCACAAGTGGAAGTTCACATGCATGTATGACTTAGAAGTAGAAACACATGTACATGAATAACAAGCAAAACCGACTAAGGTTTATATGACCTATTTAGGTTTATATCATTAGATTGGTTTAAATCACCTCTTTACAAGTTATGAGATGGAACTAGGGTTTTATTACCTCTTTAGATTTGAAGATCAAATTAGATTGGTTAGTATCATTTAAGCAGAAACCGAAAGGCCATATACCTCGGCTATGCACATACATGAAACAAAATGAATAATGTTGAACATGGATTAGAAGTGGAAGTTCACATGCATGCATGACTTAGAAATAGAAACACATGTACATGAATAACAAACAAAACCAACTAAGGTTTATATGACCTCTTTAGGTTTATATCATTAGATTGTTTTTATGACCTTTTTACAAGTTATGAGATGGAACTAGGGGTTTATGACCTCTTTACAAGTTCTGAGATGGAACTAGAAACACACGTACATGTACAAATTGAAAACCAACTAGGGTTTCATGAACTAGAAATTGCATGCTATAACTAGGGTTGAGAAGTTATGAGATGGAACTAGGGTTTTATGACCTCTTTAGGTTTGAATATCAAATTAGATTTATTAGTATCATTTAAGTAGAAACCAAAAGGCCATATACCTAGGCTATGCACATAAATGAAACAAAATGAATAGGGTTGAACATGGATCATAAGTGGACGTTCACATGCATGCATGACTTAGAAGTAGAAACACATGTACATGCATAACGAGCAAAAGAAACTAAGGTTTGTATGATGTCTTTAGGTTGATATAATTATATTGGTTTTATGACCTATTTACAAGTTATGAGATGGGACTAAGGTTTTATGACCTCTTTACAAGTTATGAGATGGAACTAGAAACACATGTACGTGTACAAATTGAAAACCAACTAGGGTTTCATGAACTACAAATTGCATGTTATAAATAGGGTTGAGAAATTAAGAGATGGAACTAGGGTTTTATGAGCTCTTTAAGTTTGAAGATCAAATTAGATTAGTTTGAACTAGGGTTTTATGAGCTCTTTAAGTTTCATTTAAGTAGAAACCAAAAGGCCATAAACCTAGGCTATGCACATACAGGAAACAAAATGAATAGGGAAAATTTAAGATAATTATGTGAACAATTTAATCCCATTGTCAATTGAAATCATCAGTATAGAGTTCAAACTTGTATGTGTTTTTTTGCAAGTTTCAAGCACCAATGTATGATATTCGAAGGACTTATGACTTACCTGTTATGTTCAATCAATGCACCTTCATAGTAAGAAATAAGCATTTTAACAAGCTTATGAGATGGAACTAGAAACACATGTACATGTACAAATTGAAAACCAACTAGGGTTTCATGAACTACAAATTGCATGCTATAACTAGCATCGAGATGGAACTAGGGTTTCATGACCTCTTTAGGTTTGAATATCAAATTAGATTTGTTAGTATCATTAAAGTAGAAACCAAAAGGCCATATACCTAGGCTATGCACATAAATGAAACAAAATGAATAGGGTTGAACATGGATCAGAAGTGGAAGTTCACATGCATGCATGACTTAGAAGTAGAAACACATGTACATGAATAACAAGCAAAACCAACTAAGGTTTATATGACCTCTTTAGGTTTATATCATTATATTGGTTTTATGACCTATTTACAAGTTATGAGATGGAACTAAGGTTTTATGACCTCTTTACAAGTTATGATATGGAACTAGAAACACATGTATGTGTACAAATTGAAATCCAACTAGGGTTTCATGAAATACAAATTGCATGTTATAAATAGGGTTGAGAAGTTATGAGATGGAACTAGGTTTTTATGACCTCTTTAAGTTTGAAGATCAAATTAGATTAGTTATTATCATTTAAGTAGAAACCAAAAGGCCATATACCTAGGCTATGCACATACAGGAAACAAAATGAATAGGGAAAAATTAAGATAATTATGTGAACAATTTCATCCCATTGTCAATTGAAATCATCAGTATAGAGTTCAAATTTGTATGTGTTTTGTTGCAAGTTGCAAGTTTCAAGCACCAATGTATGATATTCGAAGGAATTATGATTTACCCTTTATGTTCAATAAATGCACCTTCATAATAAGCAATAATCATTTTAACAAGCTTCAGATTTTGTTTAAAAAGCAACAGTAAATAAATCATTTAAACGCACAATTTGTAGTTTGAGGTAAAGATGGTAGGGTAAGGTTCTAGGGTAGTCTAGTATGGTGTATGGTATGGTTATGATGTTACGATGCTAGTGTATGGTATGCTGTTAGTGTATGGTATGATGTTAGTATGGTATGGTATGGTATGTTAGTATGGTATGGTATGGTATGATGTTATGATGTTAGTGGTATGGCTATGATGTTATGATGTTAGTGTATGGAATTTAGGTAGTGTATGGTATGGCTATAATGTTAAAAAGTTGATGATAGCCCTACATGGGTTGTTAATTGAACCATGATCTTGGTATTTAATTAAGGATGGATTTCTGAAGTTATATATTTTCCCAATTTTCATAGATACAATTCATTTGTCTTGGTCTTGTATGAAGTTTTGATTATCTTTGTAGGATGTCTTGAACAACTTATGATGTGGTGTCTAGTGATTATCTCCCATGTCATTGATATAATGATTATCTCCCATGGATTAATTAATGGTTACTTGATCTTAGTTGGATGAGTCATACATTAATCCTTGAAGTATTGGATATATTGAAATAGTTAGTAGGATATGTCATGATAAGGTATAAAATATCATAATATCACATAGGTGAACCACACATTATCATTTTAATTAAACACATACTTAATGAAAGACATAGCTAAAAATATATGAAAGGCATATAATCAATATCATGTTCCAAAATCAAGTCAACCATATATATAAATTTGAACCTTGCTTTATATTATATGTACATATAATGTTTTAAAAAATGACATGCCATGGACCTAATACAAAATAGTGGGCCAAACTGTACATCTGTGTGTATACAAACAAAACGTTACATGTATGTATCTCCAATATACATTAATTCTATTTATCCCCCATTTCATTGACAATATCATTGTCTTGTGAGAAGTCTATTTTTCTTTTTTAGCTACTCAGTGGTGATCCCCAATGCTGAACAAGAGCGACAGATCTCATTTGCGGAGATTGCCGACAAACCAAAATTTGTAAGTTAGTATACCAACCTATAAAAATGCTATGTACATTTGTTCAAATTCCAAACCAATATAATATTTTTACTTACTGGCCGTGAGTAAGTTATGGTGGGTCATGGTGTAAGTGTTGGTGCCTCACTAGTAGCGACCCCGATTGGTTGATATTCAAGCACCACTTTCTCACTATCAAGATGCATAAAATACTATATGTGTCAATGTTAGCAAATCAATGGGTGCACCAAAAAGATATTTGCATGTACAAAGAAAAATATACTACATGGAGGGACAATGATTTTTTTCAAAGAAAGCGAGACATACATGTACCTTGGGGTGGGGGGGGGGAGAGGTGGGTGAGCGATGAACCAGATTAGGTGCCCTTCAAGAACCACTCGCTCACTATCAAGCTGCATAAAATAATATATATGTCAATGTCAGCATATCAATGGGGGAAACAAGGAAAAATATACTTTCATGTACACAAAACAATATAATCGAGATAAGCAATATATAAATATACTTGGGGGTCATGAAGAGGTGTGCAACCAGTGGGTGGAATAACTGACACTGGGATAAAAGGATTGGAATATGCATAAGCGAGCAAGGCTGCTTGGTGGCCATTTGTATCAAAAGTGGGTTCCTACATACAAAAACATAAAGATACAATTAGACAATTTCAAATAATTAAAAAAGTACATGTTGAATCATTAAAATAACAATTAAAAGAAAGCAAGACATAAACATACATGGTGGGGGGTCTAAGGTGGGTCACCACCAAAATCGATTTGGTGCTCTTCAAGTACCGCTGCCTCACTAGAATCTTGCATAAAGTAACATATGTCAATGTCAGATAATAAAAAGAAAACGAGACATATACTACATGAATGGAAAATGATGTTTTCAAAGAAAGAGAAACATATAGGTACCTAGGGGGAGGGGGGAGAGCTGGATTTGGTGCTCTTCAAGAAAAACTGGCTCACTAGATTCCTGCATAAAGTAACATATGTCAATGTTAGCAAATACAAAGAAGAAAAGACATATACTACATGGACCGATGATATACTACAATGGACGGACATATATTGCATGGACGGACATATACTACAATGGATGAACAACGAAACATACATGTACTTGGGGGGGGAGCAGAGGTGGGTCACCAATAAAAAAGGTTGTCCGGCTAGCATACATATCATGCTACATAACAAAACATAAAGATACAATTAGAAAATTTCTAATAATTAAAAGCATACATGTTAAGGGTTCTTGCAATTGTGGTGGGCTATCATTATGGTCTGATTACATCCATTGGAGTGTAGATCAAGAATTCGGGAACATAATTTTCGAGAAGCAGAACTATCAATATGAGACATATGAACTACATGATGGGAAAGAAAGCATGAATATTAAATTTGTGGCTTCAAAGGTGACAATGTGCACTAATAATAATAATGTACATTGTTAAATATTGACATATTAATATTCATGTACATCTTTTTATGTTGTTTTATAAAACTGTTTATTTTTTTTACACTAGGTGCAAGTATGCAATTCTATTTCATATTTTCATGGAAAGATCCAACAGTACATTCAACATGTTGATATGGAACAGTGGCAAGATGAGCAATTCAGAATATGCCGGGACACCTTCCCTCTTAGAAAAATACTATCAGTGGTTGAGTTTGTGAAAAATTGCACCCTACAACCACAAAATGAAATACAAAGTCAATACTATCACTCAAAGCAGGTGAGCATAATGGTCGATATCACGTATTGACATGGGCTAGACAACAATGAAGAGAAACATGTGATACTAAAATAAAGGCACTTCTACATAAGTGACGATTGGACCCATGACATCCATTACGTGCAACATTGCTTTAAATTATTCTATGATCATGTTATAGCTATGGATATACCATTTCATCGTCATTTGATTTGGTCAGATGGTTGTGCTGGACAGCTCAAGAATGCACATGTATTTCAATGGTTATGTTTGTTGCACATAAAATATAAGGTGCCACATATATGGAACTTCTTTGAAACTGGTCATGGCAAAGGAGAGCACGATGGCGCTGGTGCAGGAATAAAAAATACCCTTTGAAGGGAAGAGATGAAGTTTATAGGTGTTCACCTTCGAGATGCTACATCTATAGTGAAATGGTGTGCATCTGTCATGGGAGAACAAGCAACAAGGAAACACCTAGTGTGGGGAATATTCTGGGAGGTGACAAATGTGGACCGATCCCAAACACATTGGATGAACATAGTGCATGGAACTCGACAATTTCATTCGATTAAAATCTTAGACAAATCGACCCTACAAATTTGGACAAGATTGAAGGCTTGCTTTTGCAGTTCCTTTAGCATCAATGAATGGGATGATTGTGAGTATACAGATACGGTTGATACATGGGATTGAGTGACACTTGGCACCGCTTTCAAGGGGGTTAATGAAATATACCATTTGGAAGATGATCAGACACATATTTCTACAGACTATTATCACACATCAGATCTCATACAAGCAGGTATAAAAAAGTAAATTAGTAGTACCTAAATTAGAAATTTAATTTATGTTGCATGCAAGACCTTATTTAAAAAAATGTATTGTTAACTCGACCTATTTCCTTTCAAAGGTAAGATATATGCAATTTTTTCCCCAAAAAATAATGAATGGGGTTATGACTATTGGTTGACACGTTGCTTAGAGGCAAAACAAACCATTCTCGAACCTATTACAAATGATGAAAATATTGAATTCCCAACTGGATCGATGGTTATAAAAGGGGAGTACTTGACACTAGCAGCACAACAGAAAAGGAAGGGTGGTTATGTATATCAAGATTATATACCAGGAGCTATTGTATACCACTTCACCAACCTATTAATTGGTATAAACATCAAGCTGTGCACACTTTTGAACAAAAATAGGTCACATGTATGATACTTGCTACCTCATATAGAGCACACAATATTGATGGACACCATCAACAACATAGATGATCCAGATGGCGTACTCGAGTGAGTACATTATCAGGTGTTACTAGATTGTCTAGTGTGGCTAGATTGTCAGGTGTGTTATTTAAAATTTAAAGTGCATGGTGAAGCACAATTTCAATTATTTAGCCTTAGTTTATTACCAATGTAATAAACATGTGATTGGTGGACACCATTCACAAAAATAATACTATTCATAGGATACTGGTCACTATAAACACGATCCTACAACCTCAGGTGAGTTATCTATAAATCATGTTTGCACATTTTCATTGGGTTCTCTTTATTTTCTTATGAGAGTACTAATGTTTATCCTTTCATGTGCCTAGGATACAAACACCATCTATGGCACATTGGAGGCACCAAGAACAACCCAGTGTCGTTAGACACCAACAAATAGAAATCAGACAATAACATGCTCTCAAGTTGTTATGATTTACTTTTTTTGATGTTTTTTATATTAATGTACATTTAATTACATTGCTGGGTCAACTCTTGCAACTCTTGCAGTAGTGGATCAACTCTGCAAAACCCTTGATCATCCCTATTTTGGTAGGGTTCCAATATTAGCCTTGCCCATACAGACTTGCAGGAGCCAGCATCATGCAATTTTGCTGCTCTATTTGGTTTTTCACTCCCAGACCAAAAGTCACCAAGTGTCCTTGAATGACATTTTCATGTGATTTTAAAATCAACATAAATCGGAAACCGGAGGTTGGATCAACAAACCATCGACTCCGTTGATATCCTGGCATGAAATTACCCATAGGTGGCCATATCGCTCATGTTTTCAAGGCCCAGTGACTTTATTGTGCATTGATTTAGCAAACTGGGGTTTTGCTAAGTATCCTTCAATGCAACTCTTGCATTAGTGAGTCAACACTGCAAAACCATCGACCATGGATGTGTTGGTAGGGTTCCCATATCGTCCTTTCCCATACAAACTTGCAAGATCCAATGACATGCAATTTTGATGCTCCATTTGTTTTTCGCTCCCAGACTGAAAGTCACCAAGTGTCCCTAAACAACATTTTCATGCGACTTTCAAGTCGACATAACTCAGAAAATGGAGGTCAAATCGAAGAACCATCGTTTCCGTTGGTCTCCTGGAAAGTGATTACCTCTAGTTGACCCTCTCCCTTGTGTTTTCAAGGCTGAGTGACTTCATTGTGCATTGATTTCGTAAACTAGGGTTTTTCTTAGTTTCCTTCAATGCAACCCTAGCATTGGTGGGTCAACTCTGCAAAACCATCGATCGTGCCTATGTTTGTAGGGTTCCCATATTGGCCTTGCCCATATAGACTTGTAGGAGCCAATGACATGCAATTTTTCTACTTCATTTGGTTTTTTGCTCACGAACCGAAAGTCACCAAGTGTCCATGAAGGACATTTTCATGCGACTTTCAACTCGACATAACTAAGAAAACAGAGGTCAGATCGAAGGACCGTCAACTCCATTGGTTTGGCATGTGATTACCTCTAGGTGGCCCTTTCCCTCATGTTTTCAAGGCCCAATGACTTCATTGTGCATTGATTTTGTAAACTAGGGTTTTGCTTAGTTTCCTTCAATGCAACTCTAGTATTGGTGGGTCAACTTTGCAAAACCCTCGACCGTTCCTGTGTTGGTAGGGTTCCCATATTGAAATTCCCCATATAGACTTGCAGGATCCAATTACATGCAATTTTTCTACTCCGTTTGGTTTTTCGCTCCCATATCGAAAGTCACCAAGTGTCTTTGAATGACATTTTCATGCAAATTTCAACTCGACATAACTCAGAAACCGCAGGTTGGATAGAAGAACCGTCGATTCCATTGGTCTCCTAGTATGCGATTACCTCTAGGTGGCCCTCTCCCTCATGTTTTCAAGGTCCAGTGACTTCATCGTGCATTTATTTCGTAAACTAGGGTTTTGCTCAGTTTCATTCAATGGAACTCTAGCATTGGTGGGTCAACTCTGCAAAAACCTCGACTGTTCCTGTGTTGGTAGGGTTCCTATATCATCCTTTCCCATAAAGACTGACAGGATCCAATGAAATGAAATTTTGATGCTCTGTTATTTTTTCGCTACAAGACCGAAAGTCACCAAGTGTCCCTGAACGACATTTTCATGTGACTTTCAACTCGCCATAACTCAGAAACCGAAGGTGGGATTGAAGAACCATCGACTCCATTGGTCTCCTGGAGTAAAATTAACTCTATGTGTCCCTCTCACTTGTCTTTTCAAGGCCTAGTGACTTCATTGTGCATTGATTTCATAAACTAGGGTTTTTCTCATTTTCCTTCAATGCCACTCTAGCATTGGTGGGTCAAATCTGCAAAACCCTCAACCGTGCCTGTGTTGGTAGGGTTCCCATATTGGAATTTCCCATACAGACTTGCAGGAGCTAATGACATGCAATTTTGCTGCTCCGTTATTTTTTTCGCTCTTGGACCAAAAGTCACAAAGTGTCCTTGAACGACATTTTCATGCAAATTTCAACTCGACATAACTTGGAAACTGGAGGTCAAATTGAAGAACCGTTGAATTTGTTGGCCTCCTCGCATGCAATTACCTCTAGGTGGCCCTCTCCCATGTGTTTTTAAGGTCTAATGACTTCATTATGTATTGATTTTGTAAACTAGGGTTTTTCTCAGTTTCCTTCAATGCAACTCTTGCATTGGTGGGTCAACTCTGCAAAACCCTCTACCATTGCTGTGTTGGTAGGGTTCCTATATTTTCCTTGCCCATACAGACTTGTAGGAGCCAACGACATGCAATTTTTCTACTCCGTTTTGTTTTTTTCTCTCTGACCGAAAGTCACCAAGTGTCCCTGAACGACATTTTCATGTGACTTTCTGCTCGACATAAATAAAAAATTGGAAGCTGGATCGAATAATTGTTGACTCTGTTGGTATCCTGGCATGTTATACCCAAATCCTGTCACCACCATGTGATAAGACCCTTAACTTCCATGTTTTCCCTTAATCCAAACACTTAGAGTGGAAGTTTGTCCTGTTTGACAGTTTTACTTGGAAAAACCCAGCACTGCGCTTTCCTTGTGGCCCATGAGTGGTACCTTGCTCAATATCACCTGTATCCCATTTTCGAGAAACGGTGCCACCGGCTATGGCTTTGGTCCAGAAGCATTTCTCATCTAAACCGCTTTGTCATAAGAGAAGAAAAGCAATACCCTGAGTAAAATGGGAAAAAGAGAAGTTTCTCGAGGCTTCTAGATCATGAGCCTCGTGTCCTCCCTTATCCCTATGATTATGGGTTAGTTTGAGCTTGAGATCCCCCATCATAGGATCTTGGAGCCACCTCACTCATAATTCTCTCAACTATCCCTATCCATTGAGCCTTATAAATACAAGCTCATGTCCATAGTTGAATGGGAAGAACTATAGAGGCATTGTTATGCTGTTGGATTGAATACCTAGTCCAAATCATTGGAGAGCATAGAAAGCAAAGTTGGAGCTTATGGGGATGAAGTGTTTGTCTCGTGGAGGGGCTTGTTGACACTAAGGCAATGGTTGTAAGATTCTCCATACATTCTTAATGCAAAGATGATTTTCGTCCCACATTACTGTTGTTTTGATTTCACATGTACATGTTGTTAGATTCCTTAGTCACTAACATGGATAAGTAGATGATTTTTTGGTAGCTTTGATGTGTTTCCATGTTTGATTTGTTTACATGTACATAGGTTCACAATTGAAGCAGTATTCTAGGTGTCTATGACATTTAGGGAAGGTCTTTATCCTTTGTCGTTCACTCATTTGTTCTAGATCTAAACCATTCAGACTAGATGAACAACTTCTGTCTGCAGAAGGTACAATATTCTTGATAACAAATCTGGTGACTCTGCTGGGGAATAGTGCAAATCTCAGTTGATTTGATCTTTCTCAGTTCTTGAATTCTTGTCCGAATCCAGGCTCCATCTCCAACTCTCTTCAGTTAGATCTGCCATCTGACTCAATGAATTTTGGTTTGAAACTTTCAGATCTGAATTATTTCAACTTTTTATGCTCTTTTTTACCGTCAATCCATCAATTTTTGCCTTGATCTGATCAATTTCTGACTTGATCTTTCGTTCTCCTTTGTTTTTTGGATCTATTCAGGGAACCGCACATGTGCTATTGGCGAGAAGCGGTGCCACCGCCTGAACCTTGTTAGCCATACATGGTTTGACTGCTTGAGTCCTGTTATACAGAAGTGGTGCTCATCTAGGACTGCTCTGTCAACATCCCTCCAGCGTGGTGCCAAGTAGGCCTTGTTCGAAGACTAGTTTTTTCTCATTTTTTGCAAAAAATTTGAGTTTGTTTTCTTTCAACCCTGTACTGTTAGGCTTGTGTGTCAGAATCTGAATGCTTATGGTTTGAAATTATGTAGTAAAAGATTGGTTTGATTGAATAATTCAAAAGCTAGACTAGGCTTGTTGATAATTCATTTTCTTCCGTTCTTGATTGGTTGTGATTGTGAAAGGAATTCTTTTTTGAAAGCTTAGGCTGTAGTGAGTTCTCTTTTCATTTTTGTTACAAAGACTGGAAGAAAAACCATTTGATTAGCATCTTGATTTCATTTTTTGTTTCCATAGAGGAGTTCTTTTTGCTTGTTAAAAATAAAATTTTTAACTGAGATTAGGCCATTATCATTATTGAGCATAAGACATTGGATCTCTGATTAGCCTCACAAGATTTCAGGTTCTTTGTATTCTTTTGTCTCTTTTGCATTAGTACTATCTCATCAAAATTAAAAAATAGTGTAGTTTTAAGTTAGATCTATCTATGTTTTAAGAAAAATCGAAAAATAGAGTGCATATGCATGTAGTGTGCTTCTTGTTTTTCTTTTAGGAAAAGAGACTCTTCCCCTTTTGATTGCTTTCAGAAAAGAAAAATGAGTTTGGAAATTGTTGCTTATCTTTGATTTTGATTTGTTCAAGATAGTTGTTTGGAAATTTTTGGTTTTATAACAAAATAAAATACTCTCTTTCCCTCCCGTAGGTAGGCATACCACGAATGGTAAAGTGAAATATTTGCATATGCATACTGCATGGTTTTACCTTTTCTGTCAAAATTCCATGCATTCACCTAACCGTCCACTTTAAAATTAACGGTAGTTATAGGTTAAAATTTACATTGCAATTTGAGTGATAGGTTAGAGATGTGTTCGGGCGTTGTTAAGCGTAGGAGCTGTCGTTACTCGTCCGCATTACATTCTGGGACTTGCGCGGTTCTTCCACATACTGTCGGTATATCAAACGGCCTTTCACGTACGCTTGAGGTATATAGAAAGGTTCTTCACGTACTCGATTGTATATCGAAAGGCCCCTTGTGAATGGTTATGCATTAGATAGCACTACTACCGATTTGAGCTCCCATGTACCTTGCGTATACCGGGAGACCCCACTAGGATACCTTATCTATCTGAGAAAATCCCTTTGGCCATCTTGCTTGGATCCATACACCGAAAACAACATTCAGGGAGATTACTACGCACATACCCTTGAGGTATATTGCGAGTGGAACCTTCTTGACAATCTTGGTGAGAGACCTGACTATCTGAACTCCTCCTATCATTTAAGTTTGCTTGTTTGGCCTATAACTTGAGTAGGGAAATTTTTGGTGTTTTTTCTAGTTTTTTAGACCTTAGGATAGATAGGAGCTGTACAAACTAGCTGAGCTAAGACAGTTCAGAAAAGTACGGGGCTTGCCACCTGATTTTATTCCTATTTCAGGAGAAAATCCTATGGAAGCTACCGACCAAGGAGCTGTTACCACCTCCCAAGTGGGAGAAGATGTGGTTGCAGAAAGCAGAGGATGGCATATCCTTCACACTGGCCTCCCTTGGTCCAACAACCTTCTCAGGGTAATACTTCGTTCCATTCTCCCACAAAAGGCCATGTTGATGATACTACCCGTCTAGATTATGGTCCCAATGCTCCATTTTGGGATACCTCTATAGGACAAGCCATTGCCTCATTTGGCACCCATAAATTTTCTGAAGAAGTTTCACCAAATGAAGAAGAATCTAGACAATACCAGGCAGCCATTCTCCGTGCATAGGAGATTGAAAAGAAAATAGATGACATACTGGGCACACCACCATCACGTTTCGCAGTTGTTCCTATGGGATATCGTTCACTTGCCAATTCTATGAGACCCATTGAACCGATTCTAGATCGCACAGTGGCTCCACATAATCCAGGTCAAACTTCCAACCCCATAGCCTCCCATATTATGTCTGTTCCCAATCCTCCCAGGTCTTCCGCACCTGGGGCTCAACATTCAATTCCTGTTTCATCATTACCTTCTAGTGCTGGGGGGAAACCCCTGGCATGACCTACGTTATCTAGAACCAGAATTGTACCTAGTCACGGACATACCTATGGTATAGATAAATCTATAATTTATGTCCCTCTTACCCACACAAATGTGGTTAACCCCCAATCCAGTTCAGGTCAGCCCTTGGGGTTGCAACCTGTAACCAATCAAACCTCTTGGGGTTATGGTTACAAAACAAATCAAGTACCTGTAGGAAATGTTAATTATCCACCCAACCCTACAGGAATTCCTTATGCTGGAATTCCATATCCTAGTAATAATTTTACACCATGGGGGCAACCTAATTGGTCCTACATGCCAGCTATGGGGGGGATACCTATACATACTGTGGGAGGTGCTGGAAGACCCCTTAATGGAGGTCCTCTCCCTGGGGGGCCTAATGGTCTCGGAGGGACTGGTAGCTTCCCTTCTTATGGTACTAATGGTCCTGGTGGTCTTGGGGGGCCTGGTGGCTTCCATCCTTATGGCCTTGGAGGGTCTGGTGGCCCTCCTCTGAGTGGTTCTGGAGGCTCCAGAGGTTTACCTCCTAGAGGTCCCGAAGGGTCTAGTGGTCCTGGTGGTCGCAACAGTCTTGGTGGTCCCAGAGGCCATGGTGCTCCTCCTCCTGAAGGTCCTGGTGGTCCTAACGGTCTTGATCCTGAAAAGCAACCCCCTGCAGGTGAATTTTCCGGTATTTCTTCATCACAACAACCTGTCTATCAATCTAGTTATGGTCCTACTAGGACTTATATGCCATATCAATATTACCAGTATGTGCAACCTAATTGTTAGTTACCTTTCCTTGCAACTTTGGACTTTCCTGATTTGTCCAAGTTGATTAATGACCCCATTCGACATAACCCCTCGTGGCCTCCCATTCCGGTAAAGTTACCATCAAACATTCCAAAGTTCGATGGGAAGTAGGGAGACGATCCAAAAAACCATGTCATGGCATTCCATCTATGGTGTTCTTCAAACTCCCTTATGGATGATTCAGTTCGTTTAAGACTCTTTCAATGAACTTTGACCGGTACAGCCGCGAAATGGTACATTGAACTTTCGCAACATTCGTTTGTGTATTTTGGTTCATTGGCAATTGTATTTCTCACACACTTTCAGCTTCCTATCCATTATGAAATGGGTACTGATATCTTAACTTCTCTGCGACAGAACACCTCCACCCACATATCTGATCATATCCATGAGTGGAGAAGGTAGAGAATACTTATTAAGGCTCTTATTCTAGATCAGTTATTAGCTGATTGGTTTACTAAATCTTTGTTGCCTCCAATTGTCCAATATGTGGCTATGAGCGGTGCTGTTACTGAAGAGAAAGAAATTAGTCGAGCCCAATATCTAGACTTGGTCTATTCCTAGTCTGGAACTTTGTATGACTTGATTCGTAAAGCTCCTCGCCCAAGCAATGATCTCACAAAGCCACCAGCAGAAGTCCATGTTGATGGGATTGTTGGTTCAATCTAGTCCCCGTCAGCAGCAAAACCTTCCAAGCAACCCTAGACTGCCACCCCTACTCCTTCAACTCCCAAGGTTTCCGCTGAGTTCAATTTTATTCAGAGTATTCAAACACTCGACAACAATAAAAAGAAAGGTAAAGCTAAAAATAAAAAAACCTAGAAACCAACAGGACAATCCAAAACCAACCACCAACGATAATGATAAAGGGAAAAGAAAAGCAAAATATCCATGTCTGTTATGCAGAGGTGACCATTTCACAAAATAATGTCCTGTCGGGACGAAAGCACTCAATTTTTGAAAACAAATCCTGCACCCACAGTTCTCATAGATCCTTTCCCCTCTCAACAACAATTGATAGAACACATTTCTAATTAGGGAAACTCTCATTCCTCAAAGGAAATTTGTAAGATGTCCTCGAATACTATTAGTTTGCAAACTCAAAGTCAGAATTACAACAACCCCGGAGACAAGAAAGAAGACAATTCTTCTCCAGGAAAATCTCCCTGTACTGGTTCTCCTGAATCCTCATCTACTTCCCCCCTAACCATCGAGAAGCCTACTTTTGACTTGGTTTTGCGTACACCCAAGAGTACTCTTTGGAAGGTTGTTTTTAACCCTGATTCCCGAGCTCAATTTTCTAATGTAGTTGAAGATATCGCTCAGGCACCATGTGCAATGTCTACCTTGGAAGTACTTCAAAGTTGTCCTACACAACGCAAAAACCTGTTAACTGCACTAGGAGATTTATACCTGAAAAATACTAATTTGATTCATTTCAATGTCGAGAAATATAAGTCTAGGCTACCTCGCAAAATTGCTTTCCAAATCATCACGAAAGTAGTCAGAAAGAAGGTCTTTAGAACTGTCTTAGACGAAGGAGCTTCAACTTCAGTTTTGTCCTTGTCTTGTTGGAAAGCTCTCGGCTCTCCCGAGCTTGTAACATCACCTATGACTTTGAAAGCCTTTGATGGGTGAGGTTTCCAGCTCCATGGTCTCATATCAGCCCTTGCAGTCGAGCTTGGGGGCAAAACTGTTTCTATTCAAGTAGAAGTAGTAGACGCCTCGTTAGATTACAACCTCCTTCTAGGAAGAAATTGGTTTTATGCCATGACTGCTGTCACTTTGACGGTATTTTGCATTGTCCAATTTCCACATCTAGGGAGAATTGTCACCATTGACTAGCTCGATTTCTCTATGCCGGATGTTACTACCTCTATGGCTAATAATATCCCTATGTTAGGCCGGTCCCCTCCTCCTTACCAATCGATTGGGGTAGGCATGTTGAAGGATTCATCCCTTATGGGGATTTTTCTGTCCACTCCTCCTAAGACAGACACAGTGATAGTAAATATGATTGCGTCAATTGATCATGATCCGAAGGGAAAAAAAATTGTTGAGTCCACCTTGTTGAGTCTGCATGATAAAATGTACAACATCATTCAAACCCTTTCCGATGATCACACTGATGAACTTCATCTGGTGGCTTTAGACCCTTACCACCTTCCCTACTGGTTAGAACCATCTCTTCCTATTCTCGATTATCTCTCTGAGACTTTTCCTTTTGATGTCACCATCATAGATCCTCGTTCCTACCCAACACCAGTTTGGTAGACCATGACTTTGCATCCCTGTTTTCCACTGATATTGTCAACACACCTCAAAGTCCTTTAGTCTTGAAAAACATAGATTCTGAAGGAAAACTATGCAACATTACTCAAACAAATCTGATTGACATATTAGCCAAGCTTGGTACCATTGAGCATGTTCATGTTGGGCAGAACTGCTCGACAGAAGAATCTGAATCCTACAAGGCACTTTTCATAGAATTCTGTGATATTTTTGCCTGGTATTATGAAGAAATGCCAGGGATTGACCCATCCATTGTGGTCCATGAAATTAAAACCTATCCCACTTCTACACCTTCCAGGCAAAAACTAAGGCAAGTCCATCCATGAAAGGCCGCAGCTATTAAAGCTGAAGTAGAGAAACTTCTCAAAGCTGGGTTTATTTATCCCATACCCTTGATGAAATGGGTATCAAATGTTGTCCTTGTCAATAAAAATCAGGGCACCATTAGAGTCTGTATCGATTTTAGAGATTTGAGTAAAGCTTGTCCTAAGGACAACTTCCCTACTCCACATATCGATCAGATTATCGACAACTATGCCGGAAGCATCATCTTCTCATTTATGGATGGCTTTTCTGGTTATAATCAGATTAAGATTTTACCCACCGATCAACACAAGACAACATTCATTTTCCCATGGGGAACCTTTGCATATAGGAAGTTACCATTTGGCTTAAAAAATGCTGGAGCCACTTTCCAGCGTGCTATGTCCTATGTGTTTCACGATATAAAACATATTGTTGAACATTACCTTGACGACCTCCTTGCTCATTCACAACGATGGGAGGACCACCTTGGTCATATTAGAGACATTTTCCTAAGATGACGTCATTATAATATACGGCTCAATTCGCATAAATGTGTTTTTTGTGTTGAGACGGGATGCCTGCTAGGTTTTGTGGTCTCTAAGGATGGCATCCAGATAGATCCATGAAAATTGCTGCCATTTTAGCTCTACTAGCCCCAACCAATTTTCTCGAACTCCAAAGTTTGCAAGGGAAGGCAAACTTTCTCCGCCGTTTCGTGTGCAATTTTGCAAAGAAAACACACGGTTATATCCGTCTCCTTAAGAAGGACACTCCGTTCTATTGGGATGACCAAGCCCAACGAGCCTTTCATAATCTTAAACACGCTCTGACTCATTCACCTGTGATACACCCCCTAGATTATTCAAAGGAATTTCTCTTATATATTGCTGCCTCCATTACTACCATCGCTATGGTCTTGGTGCAGGAAAATATCGACGGTCAGGAGCACGTGATTTACTATGCTAGTAAGAATCTTATGGATTCTAAAACCCGATATTCACGCGTGGAAAAATTAGCATTGGACACAGTCATTGTTGTTCAAAAATTTCATCACTACATTTTGCTCCGCACAACCACTGTATTGGCAGACCAGAAACCTATGTATTACATCTTGACTCGTCAGGTGCTTGGGGGCAAGTACTCCCGATGGATAGTCATACTATAGAAGTTTGATCTGGAATTTGCCAAAGCCACATCAAAGAAATCCTTGGTATTTGCTGAGCTCATGTGTGATATTCCCTGTGATTTGACAGAATCTGAGCCCAGTGATTCATTTCCGAATGAATTCCTGTTCCTGGTAAGCACTACTGACCCATGGTATGGAGATTTGCTCATTTATCTCCAAACACAAAGATTTCAGCCAAATCCATTCCGTGACGATCGCCGTCGTATCCATCACCATGCAAAATACTACCTCATCTTGAATGACACCTTGTATAGACATGGGATCGATTCCATTCTTCAACGATGCCTCACCC
This sequence comes from Pseudotsuga menziesii, assembly GCA_001517045.1. Taxonomy (NCBI): domain Eukaryota; kingdom Viridiplantae; phylum Streptophyta; class Pinopsida; order Pinales; family Pinaceae; genus Pseudotsuga; species Pseudotsuga menziesii. The sequence continues at coordinate 122,399 of LPNX010452535.1, forward strand.
ATGAGAAACCTGAACAAGTGTTGAATGATTACCACTCTGGCGCATGTAGTGGTCATTTATCTGAGATGGCTGCAGCCTAGAAAATCCTTCATGCTAGCTATTTCTAGCCTTTAGTATTTAAATATTGTCACGAGGCTATCAAGAAATGCCCACCTTGTCAACATTTTTATCCGAAAAAGCGCACTCATCCTGCTCCGCTACACCCCGTCATTACCATTGGCCCATTTTCCAAATGGGGGATTGATTATATGCATTGTAAGACTACCTCAGCCGGGGGGCATGGTTACATCATCGTAGCCGTTGAATATTTTACAAAGTGGGTTGAGGCCATGCCTACATATGCGAAAGATGGTAAGACTCCCGCTCTCTTCCTGTTCAATCATGTGATAGCTAGATTCAGAGTCCTGCAGTCCATAGTTACTGATCACAGATCACATTTTCGTAATCAAATGATGGAGGAGCTAAGTGCCAAGCTAGCTTTTCACCATGAAAAATTTACGCCTTATTATCCGCAAGCTAATGGTCAGGTAGAGACCACTAATAAAGTTTTGAAAATGATTCTTCGTTGGATGGTTGGAGACCATAAAACCAACTGGCACCATATCCTTTTCTCCTCTCTTTGGGATTACAGGACCTCGGTGAAAACAACTACTGGTTTCACACCTTTCTAGCTTGTATATGGACTTGAAGCTGTCTTACCGATTCAATGTCAGATTCCATCCTTGAAACTTACCATCGAACTTTTCCCAGACACTTCCGCAGAGGAAGAGATATTTGTATACTTGAACAAACTTGATGAAACTAGGAGAGATGCTGCCTTGGATAATGAGGCACACAAGAAACATTTCAAGTCACAGTATGATAAATCTTTCCAACCCAATGCCTTTAATGAGGGTGACCTAGTTTTGACTTACGATCAGAGATATGACAAACTAGGGAAAGGAAAGTTCGAATCCATGTGGTACGGTCCTTTCGTTATTTCTAAAGTTTCAGAGAAAGGGGCCTATGAGGTCATAGACTACGATGGAATCCATTTAGGGAAGCCCCACAATGGGTTTTACCTGAAGAGGTACTATGCCTAGATCTCTCTTGGACAGTATCTTGTATATATGTGCATTGCTTGACTTTTAGTGTGCTTAAGTATTTTCAATATGGTTTTGAGTTTAAGTGTCCATATCTGTTTATACCATGTTTTGTTCATGCAGAACAGATGGATTTCTACGGCTTTGCTGATGGTGCTTGTTCCCGGACCTTGAATCTTGCCTTAGCTGCTTGGGTTCTCTATTCTCCACCTTACAAATTGGTCAGTTCAGGAGCGGTTTGTATTGGTCCCGCCACCAACAACATCACCGAGTATCAAGCAGCCCTAGGTCTTCTGACTGAAGCTACCTCCCAAGATGTTCGCAATATGGTAGTCTGGATGGACTCACAACTAGTGGTTTGTCATCTAAACCATGTTTACACCATTAGGAATCTAGTGCTTCTTCGTCTCTTCTGGAGGGTACGCTTGTTAGAAAGGTCATTTGAAACTATCACCTATAGGCATATCCCTCGGGAACATAATTTAATTACTGACTCATTAGATAATTACATCCTAGATTGGCATATTTCCCATTCATGACATGAAAATCAAACTTGGTTCATTGTAAATAAACTATTAAAGATACATAAAACTCATGTAAAATACATTCACCATTTGAGACATATAAACACCAGGTAAAAGTCTGTATATATATATAGATATATATATATGAACATGTTTTACAAAAAATAGGTCACGAGATCTCATCTGAAGCACGTAGTCTTTCAGGTAAAAATCACCATACAAAATCCTGAAGCTATCAGATTTGAGTGGATACATCATGCACACATCATCTAATGATGCTCGTGGTAACACATCACTACCTGAGCTACTCTACGTAGCAGTCTGCTAAAGAAACCCGATACTCCCACTCTAGGCTTCTGATACCTCAAAGGGAGGTCATCAATGGAAGCATCGGGGATGTCTAGTGTCAACCTCTCCAGGTTTTCCTCTAACTCCTCGGTCAGATCGTCACCCTACGATACAAAATGGGCTCTGACTCATCTATCCAATGGGGAAGCTCCCCCAGGTCGTGTTGCTCCGACGTCTACATGAAAATATTCAAGTCTCGTTACTTAACATAAAAAATAGAAAACATCAAAAACATAAAAACACTATTTCCATTTTATAGTCTTTTTCTTCTTATCGATGTCACCCCACTGTCCACCAGGTGGGAGCGGTAGATCAGGGTCACCGCTGAAGTCATAATCCTCCACCATGAGGATCTGATCTCTCAACCATCGAAAGAATGGGTCACCGAACTTTACCTCCCCCCTGCCCGCTCCAGTACAGGCCATAATATAGACCCACCTCTGCATGCGAGGGTCCTGTGCTCTTAGCTCTATAAAGACCACCTGGGGTCTCATCTGTGGAACCCGCTCGAAGAAGAAGCAAGCTATAATGGAACCGAAACCAAATTGCTTCAGTTCCCCCTGCCGACACTTGGTCAGCTGATCCTTGAAGATCGAAAGCAAGGATTCCTCCCAGTTAAACACTGTAGGCGCCATGGCCTTTATGGCAAGCATATGTGCTCTAGATGCCTGGTGCACTCCTTGGCTTCCCGCCACTCTCTGTATAGTAAACAATACAGTCCGTAGAGGTCCATCCATCACTTCTTTTATGGGGATTTTCTTCTCTGAAGTCCTTGTTCTAGGAATACAGTGACGGTCTATCAACCCCTATGTAGTGATGTCCCCTCTGCACGAACCAGTCAGCGAGATGGGAGAGCCCCATCTCGAAAGTTCGGTCAAGAAGTAGATGTCCTCTACCTCCACTATCAAAATATGAGCACCAACCTCAAAGTATTGTTGCTCTGGATTCCACATCTAGAGTATGTGCTCTAGTAATTGCTCGTACGATACCATACTAGGTGTGCAGAAATTTTTTAAAAGTCCCCAGTCTCTCAATGCGGCTATGCAACCCGCATTCCGCTTGGTGAAGGCGTCGTCGTTATCATGTTGTCTCTCTTTCCATATGATCATTTTTTATCAGCAAGCACCTGCCAAAAACAATCACAAGACTCATTAGAATCATTCTTAATCCTCCAAACCAATTGAAATGAGCTAATTTGTCTTGTGTGACTATTTTTATTTCTCCACGGCTGGCACCGCCTGTGCCCCATTGAGGACAAGCGATGGCATCGCCTGTGTGCTATGTTCTAGCGAGGTATTGCTTATCCTGCAAGGGATAAGAGCGGTGCTCACTCCCATGATTTTAGGGCTTGCCATACAAGTCCAAAACACCATTAAAAATCAAATTTGAAGCCATAGAATGAAAGAGCAGGGCCTAGGCTATTACCTAGAGCTGACAGTGCTCGAATCCAACGGTGGAAACTCCTGATATCAGCAACTGAAATTATGGCCAGGAAAGTGCTCCAAATTCTCTTCACTATGGGTACATAGTAAAATGTTTTGATTTTATACTATTTACATGACTTTTATACACACTTTTGGGTTTGACATGCTATAATTTTTTTTTAAAATCTTTTATTATTCAAAATCTATTAGTCATAACCCTTTAATGTTAGTTATTGGTGCATTTAACACTTGTTTTTGAGTCGTTGCAGGATAGAAGAATAGTAGCAGTAAAGTTTTGGGAGTTCGTTTTTGACTTTTTCGCACTACCATAAAACGGAAAAAGTCATTGAGCGTTTGTTGCAACACTTTGGTCACACTCTCGAAACTTAGTATCAAAGGTCTGAGTCCGTTTCTGATTCTTTTCAGACTTGTAAAATCCCTCGTTGTGAAAAGAGACCTAATGGAGTCTTCTTTAAACTCTTTTCGGGCTCCTTAAATATGAAAAGATCGTCGAGCAATCTTGTCTTCTTCACACTCATTAAAGCATTTGAAGAGTCGTCTCTCCGATGGTAGGTTATCTTTTTTTCGGTTCGGATAGACTATTTATGAAAAAGGAACACTCTAGCCAATCATGACTGAAAGAGTTCTCTAAGGTATTATTTTATACTTTTTCGGGCCTTAGGGACTAAATCATACGAAAAAGGACCCTTTTGATTCTTCTTCCGTGGTCATTCAGGCTCTCTAAACATGAATGATACCGAGTTTTCTTTCATTGGACTTGTTAAATTAAACATTGAGAGACCCTTTTTTGGGGAATGAACCCCTCCTCTCTTAGGTTCGTAAAACATATGCGTTTGGACTTGTCTTCGGACGAGCTATACCGAGTGTTTGTTACCCTCTTTGAACTCGTAAAACTGAAAAGAGGCACTCATCAATCATGATGGGGGAAATGGGAAGGGAATCATTTTGCAAGTAAATGGCAGTAGTTTGTCATTACATTTGAACATGGCACTTGTCTGCATATCATTTCAGTCAATTGGGTATTCAGCTGATCTCCATGACAATCCACTTTCATGAGTCATGCCACTCCTTTGAGTCTTTCAAAAGAATGCATTGTCCACTGTCACACTGTGTGTTTGTCTGGTTCAGTCATGCTACCAAGTCTTTTGTCGTGCCACCCGATGTTCAAAGGGAAGTTGAAGAAGTTTACCTCTGCAGTAAAAACAGTCTCTATGTCAGTACTTTTGAGTCATTCTTATGGTTACTACATTCACATCATTCCAGAACTATGTTCCGAGTTTCGTGTCGTCGATGTGGGACTCATCATGTCCCTCCTTCGACGAGACTATTCCCGTCAACATCGGCTCATCATCCAGGAAATAGTCTTAGAAACAAAAATTAGTACCTTGAGATATGTATGCCTCAATGACATATTCTCTCTCTCTCGACATAGTTTCATATCATTGAACTTTGATCGATAGAATCAACTAGGTGTTCAACATCAGGACATCTATTCATGCTCAGTAGATTGTACTAGGCTACCTTGGGAATCTCTGACATCAATGGTGATCTCCCTCTCACTAGTTAATGGTTCACATCATTGGGCGGTAATCAAGTGGTTTCTACCATGTTCGACTTCTAGATCATTGTAATCACATGGATATAATCGTACTTTGTGGAAGACGAGACAAAGACTTTGGGTATTTGTTTAGTGCTCATTTCTTTCCCTAGGTTACGATGCAGTGTTGAATATCTAGTATGGATCCACATTTGTATGGTCATGGCTATGCTCAAATTTGCATCTGTATGACATAGATATACGTTGTATGTCCGGTAGCTATGTCCAAGTTTGAGTCCTCTATCACATGGATCTATGCTATAGTTTAGTAGCCATGTTTGTTTATTCCTTTCATGGATCTTCCTTGTATTGGTCCACAGCCATGAGTTGGGTACATATGTCTATGAGTCAAATATATTGATGTACTACAGATGCCTACTGGACGACATTCTCCGATCGACCTGAAATTTTCTCCTCTGAGTGACAACTTGTTCTCTCAAAGCTCTCGCTTATCGTATCCCTCTAAGTCTCATGCTTTGGGGGGCATTATGTTATACCCGAATCCTGTCACCACCATGTGATAATACCCTTAACTTCCATGTTTTCCCTTAATCCCAAAACTTAGAGTGGAAATTTGTTCTATTTTACTTTTTTACTTGGAAAAACCCATCACTGCGCTTTCCTTGTGGCCCATGAGTGGTACCTTGCTCAGTACCACATGTATCCCGTTTTCAAGAAGCGGTGCCACTACCTATGGTCTTTGGTCCAGAAGCATTTCTCATCTAAACCGCTTTGTCATAAGAGAAGAAAAGAGGTACCCTGGGTAAAATGGGAAAAGAGAAGTTTCTCAAGGCTTCTAGATCATGAACCTCGTGTTCTGCCTTATCCCTATCATTGTGGGTTAATTTGAGCTCGAGATCCCCCATCATAAGATCTTGGAGCCACCTCACCCATAATTCTCTCAACTATCCCTATCCATTGAGCCTTATAAATACAAGCTCATGTCCATAGTTGAAGGGGGAGAAGTATAGAGGTATTGTTATGTTGTTGGATTGACTACCTAGTCCAAATCATTGGAGAGCATAGAGAGCAAAGTTGGAGCTTATGGGGATGAATTGTTTGTCTCGTGGAGGGGCTTGTCGACACTAAGGCAATGGTTGTAAGCTTCTCCATACATTCTTAATGCAAAGTTGATTTCCGTCCCACATTACTGTTGTTTTGATTTCACATGTACATGTTGTTAGATTCCTTAGTCACTAACATGGATAAGTAGATGATTTTCTGGTAGCTTTGATGTGTTTACATGTTTGATCTGTTTGCAGGTACACAAGTTCACAATCGAAGCAATATTCTAGGTGTCTACGACATTCAGGGAAGGTCTTCATCCTTTGTCGTTCACTCATTTGTTTTGGATTTGAACCATTCAGACCAGAGGAACAACTTCTGTCCACATAAGGTGCAATATTCCTGATAACACGGCATGCGATTACCTCTAGGTTTCCCTCTCCCTCGTGTTTTAATGGCCCAATGACTTCATTGTGCATTGATTCAGTAAACTATTGTTTTGCTCAGTTTCCTTCAATGAAATTCTTGCATTGGTGGGTCAACTCTACAAAACCCTCGATCGTGCCTGTGTTGGTAGGGTTCCCATATTAGACTAGAGATCACAAGCTATATTATTCTCATACTAAAGTATAAGCCAACAACCCGCATAATAAAACTAGGGTTCACAAATTGAGAGATGGAACTACAAACTAGGGTTTTATGAACTCTTTAGTTTTGAAGATCAAATTATATTGGTTAGTATCGTTTAAGTAGAAACCAAAAGACCATATACCTAGGCTATTCACATACATGAAACAAAATGAATAGGGTTGGACATCGATCACAAGTGAAAATTCCCATGCATGCATGACTTAGAAGTAGAAACACATGTACATGAATAACAAGCAAAACCAACTAAGGTTTATTTGACCTCTTTAGGTTTATATCATTATATTGGTTTATATGACCTCTTTACAAGTTATGAGATGGAACTAGGATTTTATGACCTCCTTAGGTTTGAAGATAAAATTAGATTGGTTACTATCATGTAAGTAGAAATCAAAATGCCATATACCTAGGCTATGCACATACATGAAACAAAATGAATAGTGTTGAACATGGATCATAAGTGGAAGTTCACATGCATGCATGACTTAGAAGTAGAAACACATGTACATCAATAACAAGAAAAACCAACTAAGGTTTATATGACCTCTTTAGGTTTATATCATTAGATTGGTTTTATGACCTATTTACAAGTTATGAGATGGAACTAGGGTTTTATGACCTCTTTACAAGTTATGAGATGGAACTAGAAACACATGTACATCTACAAATTGAAAACCAACTAGCGTTTCATGAACTACAAATCGCATGCTATAACTAGGGTTGAGAAGTTATGAGATGGAACTAGGGTTTTATGACCAATTTAGGTTTGAGGATCAAATTAGATTGGTTAGTATCATTTAAGCAGAAACCAAAAGGCCATATACCTAGGATATGCACATACATGAAACAAAATGAATAGGGAAAAATTAAGATACTTATGTGAACAATTTAATCCCATCTTCAATTGAAATCATCAATATAGATTCCAGATTTGTATGTGTTTTGTAGCAAGTTTCAAGCACCAATGTATGATATTCAACGGACTTATGATTTATCCTTTATGCCCAATCAATGCACCTTCATAATAAGCAACAATCATTTGAACAAACTTCAGATTTTGTTTAAAATCAACAGTAAATAAATGATTTAAACTTAGAATTTGTAGTTTGAGGTAAAGATTGTAGGGTAAGGTTCTAGGGTAGTATAGGATGGTGTATGGTATGGTTATAATGTCACGATCTTAGTGTATGGTATGGTATGGTATGGTATGGTATGTTAGTATGGTATGGTATGATGTTATGATGTTAGTGGTATGGATATGATGTTAGTGAATGGAATTTAGGTAGTGTATGGTATGGTTATGATGTTAAAAAGTTGATGATAGCCCTACATGGGTTGTTATTTGAACCATGATCTTGGTATTTCATTAAGGATAGATTTCTGAAGTTATATGTCTTTCTGATTTTCATAGATACAATTCATTTGTCTTAGTCTTGTATGAAGTTTTGAATATCTTTGTAGGATTTCCTGAACAACTTATGATGTGGTGTCTAGTGATTATCTCCCATGGTGTTGGTCTAGTGGTTATCTCCCATGGCTTACTTAATGGTTACTTGATCTTAGTTGGATGAGTCATACATTGTTCCTTGAAGTATTGGAGATAGTCAAATAGTTAGTAGGATATGTCATGATAAGGTCTATAATATCATAATATCACATAGGTGAACCACACATTATCATTTTAATTAAATGCATACTTAATGAAAGACGTAGGTAAACATATCTGAAAGGCATGTATACTAATTATCATGTTCAAAAATAAAGTCAACCATATATATAAATTTGAACCTTGATTTATATTATATGTATATATAATGTTTTCAAAAATGGCATTCCATTGATATAATACAAAATAATGGACCATAATGTACATCTGTGTGTATACAAACAAAACTTTACATGTATGTATCCCCCCTATACATTAATTCTATTTACCCCCCCTTTCACTGCCACTATCAGTGTCTTGTGAGAATTCTATATTTCTTTTTTGACTGCTCAGTGGTGATCCCCAACACTGATTAAGAGGGACACATATCATTTGTGGATACTACAGAAAAACCAAAAATTGTAAGTTAGTATACCAACCTATAAAAATTATATGTACAATTGTTCAAATTCCAAACCAATATAACATTTTTACATACTGTCCGTGAGTAAGTTATGGTGGGTCATGGTGTAAGTGATGGTTCCTCACTAGAAGCGACCCCAACTGGGTGCTCTTTAAGCACCACTTGCTCACTATCAAGCTGCATAAAATAATATATATGTCAATGTTAGAAAACCAATGGGTGCACCAAAAAGATACTTGCATGTACAAAAAAAAACTATACTACATGGAGGGACAATGACTTTTTCAAAGAAAGCGAGACATACATGTACCTTGGGGGGNGAGAGACAACCTAGATTGGGTGCTATTCAAGCACCACTTGCTCACTATCAAGCTGCATAAAATAATATATATCTCAATGTCAGCATATGAATGGGGGCAACAAGGAAAAAGATACTTGCATGTACAAAAAACAATATAAGCAAGATAAGCAATATATAAATATACCTGGGGGTTGCGAAGGTAGAACAACTGACACTAGGATAAAAGGATTGGAATATGCATAAGAGAGAAAGTTTGCTCGGTGGCCAACTGTATCAAAAGTAGGTTCCTATGTACAAAAACATAAAGATACAATTAGACAATTTCAAATAATTAAAAAAGTACATGTTGAATCATTAAAAGCACAACAAAAAGAAAGCGAGACATAAATGTACATGGTGGGGGGTTAGAGGTGGGTCATCAAAAACGTATACTTGGTGCTCTTCAAGCACTATTGCCTCACTAGAAGTATGCATAAAGTAACATATGTAAGTGTCAGATAATAAAAAGAAAATGAGACATATACTACATGGATGAAAAATGATGTTTTCAAAGAAAGCGAAACATACATGTACCTTGGGGAGGGGGAGAGGTGGGTCACCAAGAAAATGGATTTGGTGCTCTTCAATCACCACTGGATCACTAGATTCCTACATAAAGTAACATATGCCAATGCTAGCAAATACAAAAAAAATGAGACATATACTGCAATGGACGGACATATACTACATGGACAGACATATACTACAATGGAAAGATTACGAAACATACATATACCTTGGGGGAAAGAGGCGGGTCACCAATCAAAAAGGTCGTTCGACTAGCATTCATATCATGCTACGTAACAAAACATAAAGATACAATTAGAAAATTTCAAATAATTAAAAGCATACATGTTGAATGATTAAAAGCATAATTAAAATAATACTTGTGTTTGAGAATCTTCCTCTACATGCGAGGGACTTGCCTGGGATTCCACAAAATCATCATGCCCACCCTGCATAAAACATATTGTATCCAGATTAGGACATATTGAATGTTGCAATCTCTACTATAAATATGTAAATAACAATGACAAATTAAAAAGTAAAGTTCTTATAGCTAACGGTGAAGCACCAAAACCATATGTAGCATTGACCGCTGCATCAATGTCATCAACATCAATAGTTGGACTAAGCGAATCTGGGATGTCATGGGACACCAACTGTATATTTGTTTACATAAATTGTTAGATAACTAAATAGAAATAAATTATGGAACAATTGAAAACTATGATATTAAACAAAATATAATATGTAAAGAATGAGTTTTACTTACATATTGAAGTAATCCATCGTCCTGAAACTTTGAAGTAGGCCCATAACATATGCCTCCACATGCTATGCAAGGGTGTGGAATAACACGATGGTCTGAACCCTTTGCATATCTAGTGCAATCTGCAGCTCTAGTACAATATGGAGACATAGTAAGTGGATCCTAAGTGTGTGATGGGCCAGCCTCAGAAGTGCCAACCCCTTGGCCTACATTTCCTTGGACAATAGTCCCATGTTCAAGCAATGTCTCTGCTAAGTCGACTAAGGCCTCCTGTCTATTATCAATCACAGGACCCACATGAGGATATACCTGAGGGGGTTTTGGTGTGCGTGGAGGGCATGGCACATGGTTAGGATTAGTCCTAGCCCCTTGCCTATCTTGGGGCATCCCATGACCCACACCCTAGAACTCTAAAATATCAAAATAGTTCACATGTTTCCCTAAGATAAATTATGCATACAACTTCCTCAAGAAATATAATGGAATGTATCTATTCCCATGAGGGTCTTCATCGAATACCATGTACAATCAATCCATCCAATTGGATTTCACATTTGGTTCCACGCACCAGTCTATGGAAATGTGTGGCCAACTAGTGGATGGAACCAATCTGGTGCTAGGGTCCCGGAACAATGAAAACAATTGGTCTTTGGTTATCTTTAGTTTTTTGACGTCTTTATAGCTCAAGCAATTGGAATAATATTTCCTCATGGATTCTCTATACGAGATAATCTTGTACAAGTCTCCATGGCCATTGGAAATTATGTTTGTTATGGTATCTAATGCATCGACTAATGATTGTCTTAAATGCCCCCCCCTCCCCCGCTCTAAATAGTGAGCTAAGGCACCTCAATGCACCCAAACGAGCCAGAATCTTTGAATTCCGGTCTTGTTCCCCCTCTGTGTTTGGGTTTGTGTCCATATTTGGGTTTTTGTTTGTGTTTGGGTATTGGTTATCAATGGTTTCATTTTGCACATTTTCTTCAACATTTGTGTTCTCTGTTAAGATTAAAAAAACAAATTCAAAATTGATTTAATATTTCATTGTTTGATTTAATTTAACAATTTTTAAAAATAACAAAAAATATAAAATTAAGAAACACAAATGAAAATTGAAAGCAATTTTGAAGGAAATGACCAATTACCTTCCATTGTATCCAACTTGTTAATCGACTTTTCCAAATTCGCTCAGACTCAAATCGCACCTATGGTTTTTCGCACTCCCGTTCTCGTGGCCTTGACCGTGAAATGAGGAATTGAGGTAGCGGGACTTTGTTTTATTTTTTATTTTGGTATTGCACATCAAAAGTGCGATATATCGCAATTGTGATTTGTAACTCTAACAAAACGCATGTGCAATATATCATACATGCGATATAGGCTAACTAAGGTTATCCTTGATTTTGGGTTCGGTTTTTTCGAACCTAGCTACAATAATTCATATGCATTATATATTTACATTTCGGATGTGCGTTTTGGATTTATAAGGTGGCACTAAAAATTGGATCCAACTTCGTGTGAGCGCTGAACATACTCCCTCAAGCATTTCATCAAGGTCGACATCGATAAAACCAGTGAAGACAAGAAGTCTGCATGAAATATATGAAGATAGTATGCCAAATTCATTCTCTCTCTTTGCATTATTTTATCCTCTATATGATCCACTAACATTTGAGGAAGATGTTGAAGAAGAAGTATGGGAACAAGCCATGGATGAAGAAATAGATTGCATTGAGAAGAATCAAACATGGGATTTGGTAGATGTACCAAAAGATAAAGATGTAATCAACGTCAAACAGATTTACAAGACCAAGCAAGATGTTTATGAGAATGTGAAGAAGCACAAAGAAATAATGGTCGCAAGAGGGTTCATAGAGAATCTCGTCATAGACTTCAATGAAACTTTTGCACCTATTCCACACATGAATACTGTCAGAACAGTCTTGGCCATTGCTGCACAAAACACATGTCTTGTTTATCAAATGGATGTTAAGTCGACATTCTTGAAAAACTATCTAGAAGAGGAAGTATATGTGGAACAACCACAAGGTTATGAATTTCCAGGTCAAGAGCATAAAGTGTACAAGATAAAAAAGGAACTTTATGGTTTGAAGCAAGCTCATAGATCTTGGTATAGTCGGATTGATTCCTATCTCACCAAAAATGGATTTCACAGAAGTGAAAGTGAACCGACGTTGTACACAAAGTGAATGAGCAAGGTAAGATGTTAATTGTCTGCCTATATGTAGATGATTTAATATTTACTGGTGACTTTGAAATAAAATATTTTAAAACAATCATGGAAAGTGAATTTGAAATGACTAATTTGGGGCTTATGAAATGTTTCCTGGGAATTGAATTCCAACAGTGTGAAAGTGGTATATTTATATCACAGTCGAAATATGAAAATGCAATTTTAAAAATATTTAATATGTCTAATTACAAGACAACCCCAACACCAGTAATAACAGGTTTAAAATTGAGCAAGGATGATGATGGATCAACTGTAGATCCTACGCTATTTAAAAGGCTGGTTTGAAGCCTTATGTATTTAACAATGACAAGGATATACATCATGTATGGAGTAAGTATGATCTCAATATTCATGGCTTCACCAAAATACTCTCATTGGAAAGAAGGTAAAATAATTCCGAGGTATGTAAGTTGCACAAAATACCTTGCCATTATGTATTCAACCTCATGAAATATTAAAATCATTGGATACACTATTAGTGACAATGGAGGAAACACAGATGATAGGAAGAGAATATTTGGGTACAAATTTCATTTTGGTACAAGTTTTGTGTCTTGGGATTCAAATAAATAGCCCACAATAAATCTGTCTTCAGCAAAAGCAGAATATGTCGTAGCTACAAGCGTTGCATGTCAAGCCGTTTAGATGCGAAGAATTTTGAAATATCTGTCGCAGAACCAGCAAGAACCAAAAGACATTTTATGCGATAAAAATTCATCCATTGCATTGTCTAAGAATCATTTGTTCCACAAGAGAACCAAGCACATCAACATAATATTTCATTTCATAAGAGAGTTGGTGAACAACAAAGAAATTTGTTTATAATTTTGCAGGTCTGAAGATCAGCTTGTAGAAATATTTACAAAACCATTGGCAAGGGATACATTTCAGTATCTACGTAGTTATCTTGGAATGACAATTTCTTAACAGTGAACTCTATCATGCATATACCAAGTCTAAGCTCTGAAACATTTTGTAAAATTTTGTTTTAATATCCCCATATGGCCATAATTAAGGGGGAAATATTAATTAATGGCATATCCATATCAGATCTCATCCGACTCTGTCAGAGTCCGTATCAGTTCAGTTTCTTTCCGATAGTCTACCAAGATTGAAGAGTCCACGATTTTGTAATGAAATCTAGTTGAAATAAATTTCTGACCTAAAGTTTCTAGTTGGACAGTTATTGCAGACTTCAATTCTTAAATCGATAGCTTCACAGAGAAGCATTTTTAGTTTGCATATATATAGAAGAATAAAATTGTAAATCAGTAGTAGAGAGTGAAGAAATAATTCTGAGAGAATTTTGAAAGAATAAAGTCGAAGCTCAAGATTCTGTGTGTTTTGAAAAATGTCAAGAGTCGAAGCTCTGTAAAAGGTGAAATATCTCTGTAAATTTTCAAGTTTATATTTATGAATAGTTCTCTATTATGTCTCGACAAGTTTTATAAATCCATTATTATGGTTGAATGCATGTTTTATTTAGCTACACATTTTCTCTAGAATTACTTGATTAAATGTTGTTTACATTTATAGTTTGAATGAAAGATCAAAGAATCCATAATCATTTCACCTAGTAAAAGTTCGAGGTTTTATGACAGAGTGGTAGATACAAGTCTACTTAATGTTTAGTTATATGATTTTGTAATTCTATAGAATTGTTGTTGTGTCAAGCTTTACTTCATGGTTTCAATCGATGAAAAATATGTGCAATTTATCAAGTCCTTAGGCTAAGAAATATCCCTTGTGAAACTAGACTAAAATTGGTCAAGTCGAAGTAAAACGGTCGAAGTAAGCCTATTGAGTAAATCGGTTGAAGTCAATTGGTTTGTAACCCACCTAAAACTGAAAAAACAGTTTTTTTTGACAAAAAATTACTTTAAAAATTATTGTAAAGTTTTATATTGTCGATGAAGGATGGTCAAAGATGACTGTAATTGAATATTTTATTTATTTAAATAGTAAAAAGGAGAGATACCTATCCAAAGAAGACTGTTGAATTGAGTGTTCAATGATCCACTAGGAGGATTGATCTACTGTAGAAGGCTAAATGAAAAGTGGAAACAATATCATTCACTTTCTAGTTGTTGATTGAGGCAACATCCCTAAAATTGTGGTCATGTTCCCTGCAAAGAGGAACAAAGAAGGTGGCTCATTTAATTGCAAAACTCACCCAAAGACCTAGGAAAGCTTATATATACCATCAAATGAGTAGGAGGCTCACTACATTCTATTCCAAGTGATTAGATCCTTGTGAATATGCTGAAAACTGAAAAGTTAGGCACACAAGAAGAATTCGATGAGGGGAGAGCTAAAGTGAATTACTGAGAGATAAGTCTGCAAGTGAGTTTGTTGAGTTGTAGAGAATACTGTGTAAGCTTCTACATAACATCTTCATTATGGTGGTTCAGTGAACAGGTTCAGGGGTCCTAAAGCAAGTGATCTTGTCTACTTTCAGGAGACGGTTGGGAGGAACGATATTCTTTGGGTGTTTGTTCCCTTCAATAGTTAGCAGGTTTTAAGTTTTTTTTCTTATGAGTATAAGTTCATTTTATGTTTAATATGTATAAATTTATGAATGTTAAAATTTCCAAATTTGTAACCTGTTCGATGAAAATAAGTAGGGTAATAGTATATTTTTTCTATTTGACCATAGATTTGTTAATGTTACTGTATAAATAGGGTTTCCTAGTAAAATGAGTAGTTACTGTATTTAAAATAGTACAATATATCGGTATAGAAATCTTCTTTTTTTCATGGTGTACTTAGATAAATAGTAATTAATATTTCTTAGTTCTCTATTAAAAACCTTACATTTAAATTCAAGGGTTAAATCAGAAGATATCTTCATTTAATTTAAACTGTAAATCCTTTACATTTACAGCCTAAACCTTTCTTTTTGGAATCCGTAGTTTCACAAGCTCTTTGTTTTATTTATATCAATATATGTTAGCTGGAAGACATACCATTTTCAAAAATAAACTAGGGGTTTATAATTGTATAAACTAATACACAGTAAACTTAATTACATAAAAACCCACAATATTGTCAAAATAGCATGCAGGTTTTTAATAAAACATTTATAGTTTCTTATAGTTTACAAGATCGAATCCTTTAAGGATTTTATTTTTCTCATTATTTATAAAACTACTAAACACATACAACGAAGCTTTTACAGATGGATAAAGCTTAGTAAGCTTAGTATTACTAGGGAAAATTATTAAACGCCTCACACACCAACTAACCAGTATATCCCGATTTCTTATGCACACATATGAAAATAATCAAAGTATAAAATCAATTTAGACAGGCCATAGCCATGTTTTCGAATAATAGTAACAAAGATAATATTCCTTTTTAATGCATAGTGTTTTTGTGAAATAAACGTTAGTATAGTATTATAGATGTATTATTTTACATTTAAAAGACACAAATCTAAGAACTAAACATGTCTAAAGTTCAAAACCCGTGAGGGTAATCTTCTTCACAGAAGTTTTGTAAATAAAAATAACAATAATCTCACCACTAAGACTGAACCGTAACAATTCTGGAAAACCTTTTTGTATTTCCTACCAGTATACTTTTTGGAAACACAGCCGTAGTTTATGAATAAAAAATAGCTCTAAAAAAAATTCACACAACAGCCAAGCAAAGTGATTTTAGTTTAAAACTTGACAGAGAAACACTACATAACAATGATTTTGTAGATGTAGTGGCCTCACAGCCCTAAATTATATAAACAAGAACTTACAGTAAAAAACTCAATGAAATTTTATACAACAATCAAATCTAAAATTTCCAAGTATAGAGTGATAGTCGAAAAGTAGAAACAATGCTCAACATAAGTGCTTATAAATTACAGGGTAATACTAATGTACCAAAAACATAGTAATATAACAAATAGAATAACAAGAATTTTAACCAAGAATATCCATCACCAGATAGAACCGAGAGATATCAAGTTCAAAACAGGTGAAAAACATATTTGTAAAGAAATTGAAGAATAATGACTTGATACATTTTCCATGCAGGCTAACAGCTTTCTAATTTTTTTTAGAAGTCTTAAAACTTTAAACATTGTGAGAAATACCTAAAGATTTCAAACTAAAAATACTTCGTAACTCTGCTAAACAATAGGCGTTTACCCAAAAACGAAGGACTGAGCAAAAACAATAATCCCCATTGACCAAAGGTGAGAATGGTTGCATTTTCTAGAGAATAATTTTCCCACTCATAGTTTGTTGTTCTATCCTTATCCACACTATCAAGACCATTAATATTTAGAGCTCAAGATCTTACCAGGACCCTCAAGCGTCTCTTCCTTATCCAGCTCATCCAACCCACACATTTCTTGTTGGAAACTCTCTGTCAGTTAAACAAAACAAAGCTTAAATCAATATTTTATATGATACAGTCTTAAAAGAAAAAAAAACCAATTTCAAATTACACCTTACCTCGTCATGGGAGACAAAGCTTCAGAACTGGTAATCCCTTGTCACAACAAAGAAAATGTTACCGTAACCACTAACATGGGTGAAATCACCAATGCATTTTAAAGTGCCAAGTTAAGGTTTGAAAAAAAACATGGAGGTCGTTGTAGCAAAGAACTGAAACACCTTCAGTTCCTCTCAGCACAAAGCCATGTCAAAAATATAAAAAAACCCTTGACCTTTCGAAGGGTTAAACCCTTGTCCTTTTCACAGCTAGAAAGCACTTAGCACATGGGTGCGTGTACGGTGGGTTTTCCATGTGGAAATTTTGCAACCTTACCTTTTATTTATAGTTGTTTACAATTCCCTTGAGCATTCAATCAATAGGATAAGAGATGGCAAAGTTTAGGGTTGATCTTCATAACTATAAGTTTTAATAAGAAATGTAAAGGCTATATCTAGTACATGGAAAAAAGTTAAAAAGGGGGAAATTTGTTTTGTTCAATGTTGTTTTTATCAAACCCTTATAATGGTTAGGGTCCCTTGGTGTCCATAATTAGGGATCTTTGAAGACCAAGACACAATTCAATCTCTCCACCAAAAACTTGCATAAAAATGTTAAAGGATATGCGTTAGCTGAAGGGCTAAGTAAGAACTTTTCACCTCTTAACCAGATCTTCAATCTAGAACAGTAAGCACATTTTAAAGACTTTAAGTATGATGACAACCTTTTCTTTCGCAACACAAACATGTATACGAAGCATAATACATGTCAAGGCAATCACATCTTATGGAAAACTGAAAATCAAGTAAGATAAATAGAGTACTTGTAAACCGTAATTTAGATCAAAACAATATGAATCTACCTTGCAATAATCTTTATCGAAATACTAAGATTTAAGCGTTTAGTAGATAAACTTATTGTTGGTCTTTTAATGACCTTATATGTTAATTTTTTTTAGTATGGAATTTTTGGTGATGGTACATGTGGTATGAGAGCGAGTTTCCAAACACTAGGCCTGAATATTGGCTCAACTCGCATACAAAACATGAAAACAAAAAATACCGATTATGTTTGTATAGAAATATAAAATTTAATTTTGGAGGAAATGGAAAGCCTAGAAGCATTTGCTGAAGATGGATCCCATCATAATAATCCAGATAATATATATGTTGAATTAAATAATCAACCATATGAATTTATTCAAACTGTAAAATATTTAAGAGCTGAATTACAGACTGTAAAGGAATATAACGAAAGAATCTTAAGAGCACAAGAAAAGCTGAATCATATATTACTAGATAAAATACAGAATCGAGGCAAGGATAAAAGATGAGAACATGAAACTGAGTCTGGAACAATATCATACAAATGTAAAGGTAAGAAGTTGAAATTTTATGATAATGAAAGTAAATCTTCTTCAGGAATTAAAGTAAGGTTGGACAAAGAAAAGTATAAATATTCTAGTGAAAGTAGTGATAACGACAGTAGTCCTAGAAAGAGGAAATATAAACCCTACGAAGATATCCAAGGAGAATTTAAAAATATAAAACCCCCTATATTTAATGGAGAAGTGAAAAAGGGTGAAGAAGCTGAGGCATGGCTATTGGGTATGAAAAAGTAGATCCAAATTTATAACTACTCAGATAGGCTGAAAGCTCGGATGTCTATCCATAACTTAACTGGAAAGAATGACATATGGTGGCAGGCTATAAAGAGAGTTAAAAAAATTAAAGAAAAATATGTAACCTGGAGAACTTTCAAGAAATACTTCAAAAGAAAATTCTTATCTGAACAGTATTATGAAGAAAGAGATAAAGAGTTTTATGATCTTAGAATAGGTTCAATGTCTATGAAGGAACTGAATAGTAAATTTTTAATTTTATTCCAATATGTACCTTATATAATCGATGAGAAGCCTAAGATACATAGTTTTTGAGTTGTTTACCTCTTAGTTTCAATGACAGTATTGAATTTGATAATCCAAATACCCTTGAAGAGGCAATGAGGAAAGATAACTTATGTTATGAACAAAGGAGAAATAAGAAAGAAGGAATACCTAACTGGAAAAATAAAAAAAACAAGTAATTTTGAGAAGAGAAGGAAAGGTTTTAAGCCCAACAAAAGTTTTAGAAATAATTCCAAAACTTAAAAAAAAAGTAATTATCAAGGAACAAATTTAAAAGGTAAAACGCAACAAAATTTTACAGCACCAAAAAGAAGAGACATGCCTAATAATTATGTTAAAAATAATGAACAAAGAGAACTCGTGAAATGATGAGAAATTTAGGGACCTCATTATGAAAAGGACTGCCCGAACAAAAAGAGGAATTTAAAAAATGTGCATGCAATTCAAGAGGAAGAAACTGTTGGTGACATAACAAATGAAATTCCCAGAATTAATGCATCCTTGGAGAATCGACATGCGGATCACCAAATATCCATGGTGGAAATAAAATGTATGATACATAACAATCCTATTTCTACTTTGATAGACTTAGGTGCTAGTTTGAACTATGTGTCAACAAGTGTAATATCTTGAATTTTGACCTAACACTTATGGGCATAAGCCCCGTTGCTTATGATGTTAATTTGATGTTTTAATTGGTATATTGGGTCTAAGACCCCACTACACATGAACACGATGATTTTTTGATAAATTGGGCGTAAGCCAATTGCATATGTTTTATATATGATTTCATGTGTTGGGCGTGGACCCCGAAGCACATAATTGGGGAGATGTTTTGTGTTGAGAGAGGAGCTTCGGAGCACATGGGTTTTGATGTTTGTGTTGAGGGAGAAGATCTGGAGCACATGAGTTTTTATATTTGTGTTGAGTGAGAAGCTCTGGAACACATGAGTTATGAAAACATTTGTGTTGAGCATGAAGCTCTGAAGCACATGGAAACATAAATTGGAAGTGTTGGGAATAATCCCTGAAGCCTTCTAATTTGATGTTGAGCATAAGCTCTGGAACATCGGATCCTTGGCAATTGTATCCCTATGTGTATCCTACAAATACATCCTAGCATTAGTGTTGAGTGAAGAGCTCTGGAATTGCATAATGTTTGTAACTCCCTGTTTTTAGTGTTGAGTATGGGCTCTGGATAAGCACCAGGAGTTACTGAATATAATTAATATGATTGAGTGAAAATGACTCTGATAAAACATTGATCTCATCGTACTTATTTTTAAGTGATTGAATGAAATTTCAAATTTTTGCATCTCATCAAGTAATGAAGAAATACCATGTTATATGAGGGAATCCAACATAAAATGAGGTTTAGAGTTTCCTAATGTAGTTGACCTAACCCCTACCCAAAGGCCTTATTAAAAAAAGTGACTAAGATAAAAGAAAAGTGTCATATGTTTAGGGATCATGCTATATGATACCTAAGGATAAAATGTTAACAAATGATAAATGTATAAGTATATAATTTATACATGATATGTATAAAGAGTAAGTATAGTAATAATACTAATAGCTATAAAGTAATAAAGAAATGACCCATATGTTATTATTACTACTAATGATAATTAAATATTAAAATACCTACAAGAGTCAAAGTAGGAACTAGTCAAAAGTGCCTAAGTTAAATATTAAAATTTACCTAAATTAAATAAAAAAGGGTTATTTCAAGAAATCAAATGATTCTTGATTTAACTGCCCCTTTGATTGAAAAGTCTTCATATAAAAACCCAAGCCAAAGAGAGGTTTGGGGACATCTTTGGATTTTCCATAATTCTACCTGATCATTCTCAAGAGATTTCAAAGGTTAGGTTATATTTTTCTATTCAACCAGGCAATTTTAAATATATTTTATTCATGATGGATTAAGCATATTTAGTGTTATCTATAGGAGGGTTTGGTTTTTGTTTATTTCTGCAATTTATTTCTTGTCTATAATTTCAAGTTCAAAACCTAGAACTACTTAAAAACAAAACCTATGTCTTATCTCTGTTGGCATATTTCATATTTCCAAAACGCTTGTATTATTTATAATAAACTAAGCTACTACCTATAACTTTGATATAAATTAAAATGCATAAAATTAGAACTTAATTATAACTGCTGAAACTTAGAAAAAAATATTTATGTAAACAATAAATAAAACAGATTCAACCTATATATAAAACCTAGTAAACAAACTACAAACCAATCATTTCCATTTTATAAACAACAACATCGAATGCCAAGTCAACGAGACCTGTAAGGTCTGTAGGCACAATACGATCATAAATCATAAACCATATCATATACCATTAACATAAGAAATCAACCATAACCTAATACAAATCACATTAACACATATCATATCCATTAAGAGGTTACATGATCGAATCTTGTCACCATTCATGCCATTACGAAATACACACACATCACTTAAACCCACGCATCCTAGGATCAAGTCCTGTGGGCTCATGACTTAGAAACCAAGTTACATAAACACCATGACAGGCATCAAATCCTGTAGGGTTCGTTTGCAATGATTATTTCAATGGTGTATTAGCTTACAAAACATTCAACATAAATATATGTTAAACAATAATAATATAAAATAAATATTAACCATGAAACGAAATCGTTGCCTGTCAACATTTCCACATAGTAATACAAACAAATATATATGTTGTAATAATTTCAAGGCTCATGGTCGAGAAGCAAAGGAACCCACTAACATAAACCATAATAAATTAACCATTGTCTACGCTATCATAGCTAAGACATCCATTTCGCATTATTAAAACCAATCTCACAACCATCCCCAATTTAATTCATAGAAAAGTAAACAACACCATAAATCACATTAAACAACATTTATCCATTATTTTACGTAGTCATGAATTGGAAAGGGTGCCATTGCCATCAATGGCATGACTGAAAGTTAATCCCATATTTTAATACCAAAACCAGAATGTGAGCACATAGAGAAAAATACACACAGAGTCATAGCTTTGTCAAGCTAGAGACAATATCCACGACAAAACCCCAACTTTGAATGCCACATTCATACCCACTGCAATTTATAAATAAAACGTACACAGTCGTGATTTCAAATAGAGGCACCATTGCAAGAAATGGTACAACCACCATAAACGCAGAGTATTCATTAAACCAACAAAATCATATGCTTAAGATACAGACCCAATTTTATATTTACAGAGCAGAGTCATGACAGTTATGGCTTGAAGGAACCAAACTTAAATACCATAAAACCCCAATATTTCATACGCATCTCTGGATGTTTTTAAATACAAATATACCTATACACAATTGCAACCCTTAACCAAATCATGTATTCATTCATCAAATGTTGAACTCAAATCTTTGTCAAAACACCCATACATAGAGGAAAAAGTTTAGGATTTTTTATACATGGCTTACCTGTGAAGGTTATGCGTTGGCAACCTAAGAGACAAATGACCCGTGCAATGGAATCCTTTCCACCTGTAAACAAGGGACAACGAAATGTTATAATTATACCAATCCTCGAACCGAAACAATGAATAACAATACCGCAAACCCATGTGAAGAGCATACCTTCTCAGGGCGTAGAAGCAAGCCAGACCTCACACAAAGACAAAAACCAGAGAGCCGAATAGACCATAACCATCACAGAGCCAAACGAATCATTCTCCCATGACAGTCTAAGCTTAGGGATTGAGCACACCATATCCCGAGGTAAATTTACTCTGCCACCCTATCCACCGCCCACGTTGAGTTTTATCCCCATGCCTATAGTTTCATATCCACTAACACGACTTGGTAATGGTAAATTCTTGTACATTATAACCCCCATCATTGGAATCGTTGACTTAGGATAAGCCAAGATTCATGGAATATGGAATATGCCATGAATGGCCTATTATACATATAACATATGGTATATAAAATTTAATACATCATGGGAAGTCTAGAACTTAAGCCCTTAAACCCTTTGGGCATAAAAAACTTCCAAGCATATATTTTAAAATACTAAGCATAGGAATAAAATAGGAAGTCTTAGAACCTCAATAATAATGTTAACCAGTTAGACGTAGGTATAATTAAACCCAACCATGCATGAACAATAATACTAATAATAGCAATAAGAATCGCTAAGATAGGACTTTGGCCCTTTTGTCTTCAAAGGCAATGAAGTAGTTTAGCATAGGTAACATGTCACTGTTTAACTTTCATAGCAAGCCTTTGCCACCGAATGAACCTGCACAAAATAAAGAAGAGTCACATTAGTTCAACATGGACTAAGTAAACCCTGTAACATCAAGTAAAACCCGTTACCTCTCCAAGTGGCCCTATAAGGGATACAAGTCCCGCCACTCCACCCCTTGAAAATTACAAGTTAAGTTAGGACTTTTTATACACACTTAAACAAAACTTATAACTAGTAAGTAAGTTATAAACGGAGCACACATATACACACATGCATGATAAGAAATAAACACTGAACAACGTTATCATATAAATCAGACCATGCAACTTAAACACATTATATAGAATCACATTAACAACCACATTGGGAAAACATCCATAAAGATCAAGAGTAGCTTATGACATTTTGGTTTCACAAACAAAGTTTGATACATTCCGCAGAAGTTAAATTAATGTCCAGTTCAGGTAGTAACTAACTAGCCTAATAATAAACACACACACACACACACACACACACACACACACACACACACACATATTTCAAATTTTGGGGACCTTACACCAAGTATAGTAGAAAGATGCAATTTACATTTGAAAAAGTTTGAAACGTCTTGGTTGGTTCAGTTAGCTACATGAACCAAAATAAAAGTGATTAGTTATGTTAAAAACTGTGAAATGTTTATGAGTCAATTCAAAACTTAAGTGAAGTTAAATGTATTACCGTTAGGGTCATATGATGTTCTAATAGGTATGGAATGGATGGAAAAACACAAAGTAGTTTTAAATTGTTTTGAGAAAACATTTACATGCTTAGATGATAAAAGAGAAATAGCTACACTAGTCAAAGGGATACCTAGAAAAGTTTCTGTTAGACAAATTTCAGCCTTGAAAATGAAAAAGTCTATACGGAAGGGTTGTAAAGTTTTTGTTGTACATGTAATGAATGGAAAAATCCTAAATAAAGAATATAAATTAAAATTTGATGAGTTTCCATTCCTAAAATAATTCTCAGATGTTTTCTCGGAAGAGATTCGAGGATTATCTCCAAAAATAGAATTGGATTTTATTATTGAATTAGTACCAGGAGCTGTACCTAATTCAAAGGCTCCTTATCAGATGAACATATTAGAACTTAATGAATTAATACTGCAACTGCAAGAGATGAAAGATAAGAATTATATAAGACCAAGTGTATCCCCTTGGGGTGCACCTGTATTATTTGTTAAAAAAAAAGATGGTGCATTATGTTTATGTATAGATTACCATCAGTTAAACAAGATGACAATTAAAACCAAATATCCATTTCCCCGCATAGATGATCTGTTTGATCAAATACGTGGAGCAACGATATTCTCAAAAATAGACTTGATATCTGGATGTCATCAAGTTAGAATTAAAGATGAAGATATTTTTAAAGCTGCATTCAGAACCCAATACGAGCATTATGAATTTGTAGTTATTCCATTGGGCTAACGAATGATCCAACAACTTTTATGTGTTTAGTCAATAGTGTATTAAGCAAGTACTTAGATAAATTCATAGTCATCTCCATAGATGACGAATTAATTTATTCAAAAACAAAAGAAGAACATGATGAGTTCATTTGCAGATAATATTACAAGTTCTAAGAGAACATAAACTGTATGATAAATTCAATAAATAAGAATTATTTAAAGATAAAATACAGTATCTAGGTCATGTGATATCCAAGGAAGGGATATCAATAGATCTTGATAAGATAAAAGAAAAAATGGAATGACATGTTCCTAAAAACGTATCAGATGTATGATCGTTCATGGGATTTACGGGTTATTAGCGAAATTCATAGACAAATTCTTGAAGATCGCGAATCCCATAACATCCTTACAGAAAAAAGGAAATTTTTTTGTATGGGATCTAAAGTGCGAAGAAAGTTTTAATAAGTTAAAAGAATTGTTCACTACTGCACCTATATTAAAAATAACAGATCCAAACAAGGACTTTTTTGTGTGCACTAATGCATGCAATGAGGGTTTGGGTGGAGTATTAACACAAGAAGGTCACGTAATAGCGTATGAATCAAGAAAGTAAAAAAAACATGAAAATAATTATGCCACTTACGATTTAGAGTTGGCAGCCATAATACATGTTTTGAAAATGTGTCGCCATCATTTAATTGGTAGAAGATTTTTATTAATGTTTGATAATATAAGCTTGAAATAGTTGCTTGATTTAAAAAAAAAAAAAAAATGCAAGCAGCATGGTTAGCTTTACTTAGCAAATACGATATTGAGATCAAACATATCAAAGGAAAGGAAAATAAGGTGGCTGATGCCTTAGGCATTAGTGCAAGTTTGAATTTTATAGCTACCATTAGTAGCTACAAAACAAAATTGGACGATAAATTGGAAGATGTAGTAAAAATGGATAAAGAATATCAAAATCTAAGAGAAAAAGTAATAGAAAATGAATATGAAAATAGTAAAAATAGATTTCAGTTTGAACAAAAAAGGATTAATGGTGTATAAAAACAAATTATATGTACCTAATGTACCAAAAATTAAGTTGCTGAATTTGAATGAAGTACATAAAAGTCCTTATTCAGGACACCCGGATTATCAAAAGATGATAACAATGCTAAGAAAATATTATTTCTAGCCTAATATGAAGAATGAAGTGGCTAAATATATAGCTAGGTGTATAGAATGCCACCTGGTTAAGGCTAAGCATTGAAACCCAGCAGGGTTATTGCAATCATTACCAATTCCATATTGGAAATGAGAAATTATCAGTCTTGATTTTATAGTAGGAATACCTAAAAATCAAAAGCAAAATGATTATGTAATGGTAGTGTTAGAAAAACTAAGCAAGGAAACACATTTTATACCTATTAAAACTACTTATAAGGCTGCTAATATTGCTGACATTTTTATGAAGGAAATTTTTCGGTTGCACGCAATTTCAAAGGTAATAATTTATGATAGGGATTCTAAGTTTACTGGTAATTTTTGAAAGTCATTATTTAAAGGCCTAGATACTAAATTAAATTTCAGTACTGCTTATCATCCACAAACGGATGGAAAAATAGAAAGAGTAAATTAAGTTCTAGAGGATATGTTACGGATGTATGTTAGAGATCATCCAAAGAAATGGGAAGAGTACTTGCATTTAGTCAAGTTTGCATATAATAATCACTATCAAGCTTCAACTAAACTTAGTCCTTTTGAAATACTGTATGGTAGGAAATGTCATACTCCCATTTCATGGAGTAATCCTGTTGATAGATTGATGTTAGTACTTGACTTTCTAAACGAAATGGAACTAAATGTGAAACAAGTACAAAGCAATATGAAAATTGCATAGGACATAAAAAGAGTCATGCATACCTTAAAATCTAATCATTTCATCCATGTGTGATGTTTCCCGTGAGAGCAGAAATCAAGACATATTCTTCTTCACTAGAAGAGTCTTCACTTTCATATCTGGTTCTCTTCTTGGATGCTTCATCATCCTCTGCAACATGAGCTTGATGTATTCTCTTGTTTCTCTTTTTCTTATTCTGTCTTTTAGGACAATCCCTTGCAAAGTGTCCTACTTCATCACATGTATAACATCTGATTCTAGACATGTCTTTTCTAGAGTTATTTTTAGAGAAATGCTTACCTTTGGAGTGATGAGAACTTCTTTTGGTTTTCTTGGAGTGTATTGTGAGAGGTTGATCTTCACTTCCCATCTTCTCTTCTCGAGATTTTATTCGAGCTTCTTCTTGAGAGAATTCTTCCCACAGTTTTCTAAACTTGACTAACTTCTTTCTAGCACATATCCCTTAAATAAAAGAGTCCCATGATCTAGGGAGACCATTCAAGGTGGTCATCACAACCTCTGCATTCTCTACTTCTTCATCTACTGCTTCCAGATGTTCCTTGATCTGAGAGACCCTTGTAAAGTAAGACTGGATGGTATCAACATTATGGATCTTTACATTCTTCAGTTGGTTTCTTAGAGTCATCTTCGAGTTTATGTTCTTCCCTTCAAACAATTTGGTTACGGAATCAAACATAGACTTAAGTGTCTTTAGGGAGGACACATGTGGTATGGGGTGATCCTTGATTGAATCAGCAATGATACTCTTTTCCATAACCAATTTCTTCTTATGTAAGGCCTTAGCCTCATCTCCCTTTGGAACTGGAACCTCCTCATTGATATAGGAGTCCAGCTCATTTTCTTCTAGGACTAGGGAGATCCTATACTTCCAAGCCCGAAAGTTATAAGCTCCCTCAAGATTTTCATCAAGATTGATACGATGATACATATTAACTGAGAACCTCAAATGGAAATACAAAAGATTTAGATCTTACCAGGTCAAGATGTCGGATCTGGATTTGGAGCTGAAATCCTGCAGTGCTGGTTGAGGAGCAGATTAGGGTTCTGCTTTTCCGGAGTTCTGTCCACCTAAATTCTTTGAATTTGATCCCTAACTTCGATTTTGGGTAGGAGATCAATCCAGGTCTGGGTTCACTAAAAAATCCTCTTCTGTGAAAATCCCTAATTTCCAGCAGTAGTGTCAGGTCCAAAACTAAAAAACCTCAAAATTGGATTTTGCTTCGACAGAAAGATGCCCCCTAGGGAGGAGAGTTATTCCAACCTTCTTTTGCTTAAAATATATGGAGAGAGATCCACAAACTAGGAATCCCTAGTTCCCACAGCTGCACAGTGTCTTCTTCTCAGGTTAGCTCTGATACCATGTTAGTTTTTATCAATCAAGCTAGCATTATGTTAGGATCTTTAACTGAGAGAACAACAAGTACAACAATCAAACATAAGATACAATGAGCATAGTGTTTTTCCTTGGGGAAACCATTAATGGAGAAAACCCCACAACTTCCTCAAAGATAGAATCAACACCAAAAGTAAAACCCCCAAAATAGTAAGATGATCTCCCGACAGCAGTAACCTCTTTCTTCCTTGCCCTAGTGTCTTTCTCTTCCTCAGTTATGCGCTACAACTGAGTGTGAGTGTGTGTGTGTTAAATAGAGAGGCTAGCTCTCTATTTATACTAATTCCTGACATGACTAAACCCTACTAGGTCCAACCTCTCTAGGAGAGTCTAATAACCCTAGTGCCCCGGAACTGTGGGGACTTTAACCCTTAGACAATAGGAGGGTTACCCACAATAACTTGACATGAATTGTTTACATTATAGATCCTCCTGATAAGAACATTGGGGCATGGAATGACTCAAGTATATCACAAATACATCCCGGAATAAACATCGGGTTACAATACATAAGAAATACAAGTGAATACAGTGAGGAGGTTCCAGTTCCAGAGGGAGATGAGGCCAAGGCCTTACATAAGAAGAAGTTGGATATGGCAAAGAGGATCATTGCTGATTCTATCAAGGATCACTTCATACCACAGGTGTCATCCCTCAAGACACCTAAAGCCATGTTTGATGCTATAACCAAACTATTTGAAGGGAAGAACATCGATCAGAAGATGACTCTAAAGATCCAAACTTAGATGTTATACATGCGATGAAATAGGACACTTTGACTAGAAATTGTCCCATGAATAAGAATGGATCTAAGAAGAAGAAGAACTCCAAAAGAAGACATCATGCTCACACTACTGAGGTTGATGATCCTCCCAGGAAGAGAGTAAAACAAGAAAGTGAAGACTCTTCAAGTGAAGATGAATATGTTCTGATCTCTGCTCTCACGGGAACTATCACTCATGGAATCAAAGATTGGCTCATTGATAGTGGGGATTCCAAACACATGACAGGTTTCAAGGAATCCTTTGAGAAACTATCCGAACATAATTCACACCATAACGTGAAACTTGTGGATGACTACCAATATCCCATAAAATGTAGTGGTGAATCCTCCTACAAGCTAGACTCCGGAAAGTCTATGGAAATGAAGGATGTCTTGTTTGTACCAGGACTAAAGAAGAATATTCTATCCATATCGGCACTGGATGCAAAAGGTATGAGGGTTGCATTTGTAGATGGCCAAGTCCTCATGTGGTGAAGAGGAAAGACTATTGATGATGCAATAGTGATTGGAGAACAAGAAGGAGGATTATACAAATTGAAGGGCCATCCAGAACAAGCTTTGGTCCATGACACAGTAGAGCCAAATGAAATTTGGCACAGAAGGCTTGCACATGTGCATTACAGAGCATTACCACTTGCAAGCAAAGCTATTGAAGGTATTCCAGAAATTCAAGTAAAAAATAAAGGGGTCTACAAAGGATGTGTGAAAGGAAAGAATACAAAGAAGACATTTCCAAGTTGCGAGAGCAAGGCAAAAAGAATCTTGGAAATCATCCAATCCGATGTATGTGGACCAATTTCATCAAGTTCACTAAGCGGGTATGTATACTATGTTTCTTTCATTGATGAATTTTATAGGAAGACATGGATTTACTTCATGAAGAAAAAATATGAAGTATTTAACAAGTTCAAGGAGTTAAAAGCCTTGATCGAGAACCACACAGAAAAGAAGATCAAGACCTTTCAATCAAATAATGGAAGAGAATTCACATCAAATGAATTCAAAGACTTATGCAAAGAATCAAAGATTAAGAGGGATTTATCCACTCCATATAATCCACAACAGAATGGGGTTGCAGAGAGGAAGACTAGAACTATCGGAAGATGCAAGAGAAATGATTCATGATTAAGATATTCCCATGCATCTATGGGCAGAAACTGCTAGAACAACAATGTATGTACAAAACCGTACTCCACACTGAGTACTCGAGAACAAGACTCCTGAAGAAGTCTTCTCCAGCAAGAAACCAGAAGTCAGCCATCTCAGAATATTCGGCTGTCCAGTGTACATACACATTTCAAAAGAGAAGAGAACAAAAATAGATCCTTCAGGAAAGAAGGGTATATTTGTGGGATACTTTGAAAGCTCGAAGGCTTACAAAATATACTTCATAGGATTCAAGAAGATTGACATCAGCATGGATGTGACATTTGATGAAGACTCAGCTTACAATGAATCCAGAAAGAGACCTGTTGAAGATCCTGAAGAAGTAGAAGCACCCAGAATTCATGATACAATCATGAATGAAGAAACTTGAGAAGAAGATCGAGAATTTGAAGAACCACAAGAACTTGTAGATCCACCTCAAGAGAAGAATACTCACAAGAGGAAACTTGCTTGGCTACGAGAAGTTATCCAAGGTGCAGAAAGATATGGGGCTCCAGAAGAGAATCACAGAGAAAGAAAGAGAATCATATCATGCTCCATATATGTAGCTTTACTATGTGACTTTACCAATAAAGAACCTTCCAACTATGAAGAAGCGACAGAACGGAAAGAATGGAAGGATGCTATGATTGAAGAGTATCAATCAATCATGAAGAATGAGGTTTGGGATGTTGTCCCAAGACCAGAAGGGAAGTCGGTTGTAACTTCCAAATGGTTATACAAGATCAAGCATGCTACAGATGGTAGCATAGAGAAATATAACGCAAGATTTGTGACTCGTGGTTTCTCACAGAAAGAAGGAATAGACTATGAAGAAACCTTTGCACCTGTATCCAGATACACTTCCATCAGATCAGTACTTGCTCTGGCTGTAGTAATGAAATGAAAGATACACCAAATGGATGTCAAGACTGCTTTCTTGAATGGTGTAGTGGAAGAGGAAGTGTATGTAGAACAACCACTTGGTTTTGAGACACATGACAGGGA
>LPNX010452544.1:0-127200 GCA_001517045.1 Pseudotsuga menziesii
AGCCTTTTGGAGGCATTTTAAGCTTTTTGGTGACCTTTTATATGGTTTTATGGGTTTTTGATGGAGATATGGTAGGAAAGTGGACAAATGAGCCATGTAATGGGGTAGAGAGGTAGTTAACCATTTTTGGGTGTTAACAATGGTATCAGAGCTAACCTGAGAAGAAGACACTATGCAGCTGCGGGAACTAGGGATTCCTACTTTGTGGATCTCTCTCCATATATTTTCAACAAAATAAGGTTGGACTAACTCTCCTCTCTAGGGCGCATCTTTCTGTCGAAGCAGAATCTAATTCTGAGCTTTTTCAGTTTTGGACCCGACACTACTGCCAAAAATTAGGGCTTTCCAAAGAAGTGGAATTTTTGAGTGATCCCAGGCCTGGATTGATCTCCTCCTCAAAATCGAAGTTTATAGATCAAGATCAAAGCATTTGGTTGGAGTGAAACCCTAATTTTCTCCTGAACCAGCACTGCAGAAATTCAGCTCCAAATCCAGATCCGACATATTGACCTGGTAAGATCTAAATATTTTGTATTTCCATTTGAGGTTCTTAGTTAAGATGTCTCATCATACCAAGCTTGATGAAAATATTGAGGGAGCTGATAACTTCTGAGCTTGGAAGTATAGGATCTGCCTGATCTTGGAAGAAAATGAGTTGGACTCCTATATCAATGAGGAGGTTCCAGTTCCAGAGGGAGATGAGGCTAAGGCCTTACACAAGAATAATTTGGTTATGGCTAAGAGGATTATTGTTGATTCAATCAAGGATCACCTCATACCACATGTGTCCTCCCTAAAGACACCTAAAGCTATGTTTGATGCCCTAACCAAACTATTTGAAGGGAAGAACATAAACCAGAAGATGACTTTGAGAAACCAACTAAAGAATGTAAAGATCTAGAATGCAGAGACCATCCAATATTAATTTACAAGAGTCTCTCAGATCAAGGAACAGCTGGAAGCAGTAGATGAAGAAGTGGAGAATACAGAGATTGTAATGACCACCTTGGATGGTCTCCCTAGATCATGGGACTCCTTTATTCAAGGAATCTGTGCCAGAAAGAAGTTAGTCAAGTTCAATAGACTATGGGAAGAATTCTCTCAAGAAGAAGCTAGAATAGCAGCTCGAGAAGAAAAGATGGGAAGTGAAGATCAAGCTCTCACGGTACACTCCAAGAAAACCAGAAGAAGTTCTCATCACCCCAGAGGTAAGCACTCTCACAAAGATAACACTAGAAAATATTTTTCTCGAATCAGATGTTATACATGTGACAAGAAAGGACACTATGCTAGAGAATGTCCTAGAAACAAAAATGTCTCTCATGAGAAGAAGGGAAACAAGAGAAGACATCATGCTTACGCTACAGAGGATGATGAACCTTACATAAAGAGAATCAGACATGAAAGTGACGATTCCTCAAGTGATGAAGAATATGTTTTGATTTCTGCTCTCACAGGAAACATTACACATGGAAGCAATGATTGGCTTATAGACAGTGGGGCTTCCAAACATATGATAGGATTCAAGGAATCCTTTGTGAAACTATCACAACATGAATCACCACACAAGGTGAAACTTGGAGATGACTACCAGTATCCAATAAAAGGTAGTGGGGAATCCTCCTATAAGATAGACTCTAGAAAGTCTATGATGATGAAGGAATTATTGTTTGTACCGGGACTAAAAAAAACCTCCTCTCCATATCCGCATTAGATGCAAAAGGCATGAGGGTTGCATTTATAGATGGCCAAGTTATCATGTGGCCAAAATGAAAGACTATTAATGATGCAGTAGTGATTGGGGAACAAGAGGGAGGTCTATACAAATTGAAGGGCCATCCAGAACAAGCCTTGGTCCATGACACATGGCACAGTAGAGCCAAATGAACTTTGGCATAGAAGGCTTGCACATGTGCATTACAGAGCACTACCACTTGCAAGCAAAGCTGTTGAAGGTCTTCCAGAAATTCAAGCAAAACATGATCATAGTCTGCAAAGGATGTGCGAAAGGAAAGAACACAAAGAAGACATTTCCAAGTAGCGAGAGCAAGGCAAAAGGAATCTTGGAAATCATCCCCTCCGATGTATGCGGTTCAATGTCATCAAGTTCATCAAGCGGGTATGTATACTATGTTTCTTTTATCGATGACTTTTCTAGGAAGACATAGATTTACTTCATGAAGAACAAAGATGAAGTTTTCAGTAAATTCAAGGAATTCAAATCCTTGATCAAGAACCACACAGAAAAGAAGATCAAGACCTTCCAATCAGATAATGGTGGAGAATTCACTTCAAATTAATTCAAAGCATTGTGCAAGGATTCAGGGATTAAGAGGGAGTTAACTACTCCATATAATCTATTGAATTTTTATATGCTTAGCTAAAACATCAGTATTTCATTTCATTTCCATAACAAAAGCATATAAATAGGATCACTGAAATAAATAGTATCACAAGAACAACACAAATTTATCCTGGGAAAACCCTAAAGGGAAAAACCCAGCAAAATCTTCCTCAATATAGATGCCCCAAAAAGGTAAAAAGGTAAAACCAACAAGGAGATCAAAAACCTGATCCTCCTCCTTCTCCAACTACTTCTCTCCTCCACAAGTGCGCTACTCAAGTGAGAGTGTGTGTTACAAATGAGGAGCGCTACACCTCTATTTATATTCATCCGTTCACTTAATTTAACTCATTCGACATGTAGGCTCGAGTTAAATCATGTAGGCTCGAGTTACACATGTAGGCTCAAGTAACCACACTGGGGTACTGATGACCCACCTTTACAATTAGAGGGGACTACCTCATGACTCTTATTAGTTCTTCCGATTAGGAGCATCGGGGTACAATGTAATACAAATGGTTCTCCTGGTAGGACCATCGGGGACCACAAAAATATACATATAGAATATTCTTCGAAGTTACAATATTTCAACACTCCCCCTTAACAAGAAGGGTATTCTACAACAACATAAACACTGAAGAGTAGGAGAGAGAGACAGGGGACATCAACAACATCATCAGGGTAGCACATCTATAAATCATTGGAAGCTTTTGAACATCATGTAGTCTTCATCTTCAATCTTCAGTCTTCATCATCATTAATTCTTTGACTTCTTCAATCAAAAACATCTTCAGCATTTTGATCTTTCAATCAGCAATGACATCTTCAGCACTTTGACCTTTTGATTAGCAACATCTTCAGCACTTTGACTGTTCGATCAGCAACAACATCTTCAGCATTTTGATCTTTCAATCAGCAACGACATCTTCAGCATTTAGACCTTTCGATCAGCAACATCTTCAGTACTTTGACTATCCGATCAGCAACAACATCTTCAACATTTTGACCTTTCGATCAACAACATCTTCAACACTTTGACTTTTCGATCAGAAACAACATCTTCAACATTTTGACCTTTCGATTAGCAACATCTTCAACACTTTGAATTTTCGATCAGCAACAACATCTTCAGCATCTTGACCTTTCGATCAGCAATATCATCATCAACACTTTGACCTTTCAATTAGCAGCGACATCATCATCATCATATTCTGATCTGTTGATCATAATCATCATCACATTCTGATCTTTTGATCAGAAACATCATCATCATACTCTGATCTTTAGATCAGAAACATCATCAACATACTCTGATCTTTCGATCAGAAACATCATCATCATACTCTGATATTTTGATCAGAAACATCATAATCATAGTGCGTCATCATCATACTCTGATCTTTCGATCAGTATGTCATCATCATCATACTCTGATCTTTCGATCAGTATGTCATCATCATCATACTCTGATCTTTCAATCAGTACGTCATCATACTCTGATATTTTGATCAGAAACATCATAATCATAGTGCGTCATCATCATACTCTGATCTTTCGATCAGTATGTCATCATCATCATACTCTGATCTTTCGATCAGTATGTCATCATCATCATACTTTGATCTTTCGATCAGTACGTCATCATCATACTCTGATCTTTCAATCAGTACGTCATCATACTCTGATATTTTGATCAATACGTCATCATCATCATACTCTGATCTTTCGATCAGTACGACATCATCATCATCAGCTACAACCTGCAATCCACAACTCAAAGACAAAAAGTCTTTGGATCACTTTTGGACTTAAACTCCAGGGATGATAAAATCCCACCACATTCTCGACAACCGAAGTTACCGGATTGATTATGGGAGAATCAGTCCCTATCACTTTAGGACTAAGTCCAAGGACGATGCAATCCTACCACATTCTCAAGGACCGAAGCCACTGGATTGATTATGGGAGAATCAGTCCCTATCACTTTAGGACTATGTCCAAGGATGATGCAATCCTACTACATTCTCGAGGACTGAAGCCACCGGATTGATTACGGGAGAATTAGTCCCTATCACTTTAGGACTATGTCCAAGGATGATGCAATCCTACCACATTCTCGAGGACCGAAGCCACCGGATTGATTACGGGAGAATTAGTCCCTATCACTTTAGGACTATGTCCAAGGATGATGCAATCCTACCACATTCTCGAGGACCGAAGCCACCGGATTGATTACAGGAGAATCGATCCCTATCACTTTAGCACTATGTCCAAGGATGATGCAATCCTACCACATTCTTGAGGACCGAAGCCACCAGATTGATTACGGGAGAATCAGTCCCTATCACTTTAGGACGATGTCCAAGGATGATGCAATCCTACCACATTCTTGAGGACCGAGGTCACTGGATCTATTATGGACAGATGTCCCAAGATGATACAATCCCTCTTCATTCTCGAATACCAAGGTCTCCGGATCACTTTAGGGAAAGTTCCCAGGGATGATACAATCCCACTTCATTCTCGAAGACCGAGGTCTCCAAATCACTTTAGGGCAAGTGCCTAGGGATGATACAATCCCACCACGTTCTTGAGGACCAAGGTCACTGGATCTATTATGGACAGATGTCCCGGGATGATACAATCCCTCTTCATTCTCGAGGACCGAGGTCTCTGGATCACTTTAGGGCAAATGCCCAGGGATGATACAATCCCACTGCAACATCACTACTCCCCCTTTCTAGGAAGGTCTTTTCGAACAACACCAAGCTTGTCTTGAAAGTGTTCAAACTCTACTCGAGGCAGAGGCTTCACCAATACATCATCATCCAAACCATCATCATCTACATATTCAGTATGTGAATACTGAGCTATCACCATCTGTATCTCCAGTATGTGAATACTGAAAGCATCATCATCTATATCTTCAGTATAGAAATACTGAAAGCATCATCATCTCTATATTCAGTATAGAAATACTGAAAGCATCATCATCTATATCTTCAGTATAGAAATACTGAAAGCATCATCATCTCTATATTCAGTATAGAAATATGGAATCACCATCATCTGTATCGACAATATGTAAATACTAAAATATCATCTATATCTTCAGTATGGGAATACTGAAATCATCATCATCTATATCTTTAGTATGGGAATACTGAAATCATCATCATCTATATCTTCAGTATGGGAATACTGAAATCATCATCATCTATATCTTTAGTATGGGAATACTGAAATCATCATCATCTATATCTTTAGTATGGGAATACTGAAACATCATCATCCCTATATTCAGTATAGAAATACTGAATCACCATCATCTGCATCTACAATATCATCATCTACATCTTATCTTGTATGTAGAAATACTGGATTTCTACGTGTTACGTCGGAACACAGGGTTCTTTGTCATCACAACTATGGTTATCACATAGAATCATTGTAGTGTCCATCTTCAGGTCAAAGAGACCTGATATCAGCTTCTAAAGCCATATGGCTTCACAACTTAGTAGATCAATCTGCTATGTGTTCTGCTTCAACCATGCTAAGAGAAACACTGAACTATTTCCTGCTAAACCATGAACTCATAGCAGACCTCAAACAAAAGCATCTACCTAATGTGATTTTCCTGTCTGAGATACTTCCAGCCCAATATGCATCTGTGTAGCCATACAATCTATACTCATGGATACCATCATAGTATAGACCAAAGTCTATAGTCCCTTTCAGATATCTCATCACATGTTTTGCAGCTACTAGGTGAACCCGTCTTGGTTGAACAAGATATTGACTTAAGGTGTTCACAACAAAACAAATGTCTGGTCTGGTATTTGTTAAGTACTTCAATGACCCAATGATCTGTCTGTAGTGAGTCACATCCACTAACTCTAATGAGTCATCCGCTAACAGCTTCAGGTTGGAGTCCATGGGTGTGGCCATGAATTTGCATTCCAACATATTGAATCTCTTCAATATCTCTTCCGCATACTTTCCCTGGTTGAGAAATATTCCTTCTAAACTTTGCCATACTTCCAGACCTAGGAAATAATGCATTAAACCAAGGTCTTTCATCTCAAATTCTTCTGCTAGTTTCTTCTTGCTTTCCATGATCTGTTTCTCATTCCCTGTCAGGAATAAGTCATCCACATATAGTAATAGAATGATAGGTTCATCTTCTACAACCTTGTAGGAAAAGTTAGGATCAACTTTACTCTTGGCAAAGCCCATGCTCATCAGGAAACTATCTATTCTTCCATACCTAGCTCTGGGAGCTTGCTTCAGGACATAGAGGGCCTTCTTCGGCTTGCATACTTGATTCCATCTGTCTTCAACTTCAAATCCTCATGACTATTTGATGTAAAAATATTCCTCAATCATACCATTAAGGAAGGCTTGTCTTTACTTCATCATGGAAGAAACTGCCATGATAGTTTTGAAGGAAGTGTACCTTGCTTCCTGGAGTAAGTGTCTCTTTAGAATTAATTCCCTCTTTCTGAAAGAAACCTCTAGCCACAAGTCTTACCTTACTTCTATCAGCAACATATCTTATCTTGCAAATCCATTTGGAAGATACCACATTCTAAAACATCATTCTAGTATCATAACATCTTCTATGAGTTTGTCTTCTTAGGTCATCAACATATCCTAGTCTTATGCATTCATTCTTGAAGGTTGGAACCCACTTTACTCTTGGTAAAGTCTCGATCCATCACGAAGCTATCCATCATGTCATACCATGTCAAAATCAGATATAATTTTCTGTAGTCACTCCCCCTGAAGTGGAATATCATCTTCCCTCTTCATTCTGTACAGGTAGTTCTATGCTTGATATATACTGGTCAATAGAGTATGTCATGTCATAGTCTATTCTTTCTGAGGAAAATCACGAACCTTGCTTTGTACACTTGTTCTTGTATATCCATGTGGAAGATACTACGTACTTCCCTTTATCTCTCACAATCATATCATATACATCATTCCCCATGATCAACTGCTATTCTTTGATCATAGTTTCTTTCATAGCATTCTTTTCTTCATCTTGAGTTATCTCTTGTACCCATGGTGGTCTTCATCCTTCAAGGTGGATCTACCACTCTCTGAAGCTCTTTCTTCTGTCATGGTGTCTCTGACCTTGGGAGCTTCAGATTCATGTTTATTGGAGTGAATCGTGAATTGTCATCACTTGTTCTTCGGAACAAGTCTCATCCTTCTTTTCTTGTAGGAGGTTGTACATGGCCTTTCCTACAATTCAAATGCACCAGTTGCATGGTTAGAACTATTTCATAAAACATATGCATAACGACAAATTCTTATGCATCATGCAATTGTTTATTCAATACAACATTCATCCATATCTCACATAAACTTTCTAGATGCCTTCCATCTCTACCATGACATCATTGAGATTGTGCACTAATCCAATATGTCAGCAAAGAGGTTTGATAAGTAGCAATGGAGAGTTTTCTAGCACCATGAGCTACTTACCCATCACATGCATATTAGTAGTATACAGTCATTAATGCAAACAATATATCATGCATAACACATCAACTGAATATAATCAAATGTATAACAAAACAATATCATGAAATGACAATTGAATACTTATCTTTTATTTGTTTCATGGGTAGACTCCATCTTGATCATTCTGCTTTATCATCTTCTTCATTCATGAAATCATCATTTCTTATCCAAATGATAAGATGAATAAGAGGTTCTTCAAGAATTGAGTTCTTCATATTCCTCATCGCTTGAGGGATCTTCTTTGAATGGTGAGAGCTTGTTCTTCAATTGCTCCCATCTTCTTCTTCTCTTCTTATGAGTCGAGCTGAAAACAATTAATTCCTTCTAGCATGAATGAATCCCATGATCCTGGGAGGCCATTCAATGTGGCTATCACCACTTCTACATTCTTCACTTCTTCTTCTACCGCTTCAAGTTGTTCTGCATTCTAGATATTCACATTCTTCAACTGTTTTCTCAAAGCCATCTTCTGATTTAAGTTCTTATCTTCAAATAGCTTGATCAAGGAATCAAACATATTTGGTGTCTTTAGGGAAGACTCTTGTGGTACAAGTTGATCCATGATTGAATCAACAATGATCTTTTTGGCCTTGATCAAGTTCTTCTTGTGTAAGGCTTTGAGCCTCATCTTTGTATGGAATTGGAACCTCTCTACTCATGTAGGTGTCCAATTCATTTTCTTCAGAGAGATCAAATACTTCCATGCTTGGAATTTTTCAACTTTACCAAGCTTATCATCAAGCTGATGTGATAGATCACTTTGAAATGAGAACCTCAAATGCAAATAGCAAAAGATTAGATCTTACTGATTTGAGGTGTCCGTCCTGCTTCCAGAGCTAGCTGATCTAGGGTTTGTCAGAGAAACCCTAATTTTAAAAAATTGGAATCTTTTAGATCTGATTGGATAGAAGGATATATCTCTTCAAATGGAGCTGTCCAATGTACTCCTTTTCTGAAAACAGTGGAGGAAAGCTCTCGGAATAGGAAGCCCTAGTTTTCCAATTTCTTCTGCAGAAATGCGTGTCACTGCTTCTGTTATATCTCTGAAATTATAGCTCCTCTATGCCTGAAATTTCGTACTTAGGTAACCTCACATGTCCCTGATCCAAAAATATAGGTTTCATCACAATTGGGTTCACCAATTTGTATTTATGATCCTTTTCCCAAGGTGACCTGTTATAGGTTTGTTCAGAACAACGAAGTTGTACAACCTGCCACGTGTCACTGTTTCATCTTCTGGTTCTGAAATTAGGACCACAGAAATTATAGTCTGTGATATTTCAGGAACATCTTCAGGAATTCAATTTGGACCTCTTTATCCCACGCTATAGCAATTTTCCCCAGGTGTCCTGTTTAGGGATGAATTCTAGAGGAGGCTGGAACCCTAACTTTGACGGATCATATATCCCAGAATATAGTGAATTTGAGGCTTAATTTTGGACACAGTGTACATAGTGATATTTTATTTGGCCTCTACAATTTTAAGCTCCGGAACCTTCGCCAATATTGGTATATAGCGAATGTACCAAAACGTAGCAGTTTTAGTATTTAGGGTTTTTCTAGCTCGGGGTCAAACTAGGGTTTGACTTTCCCAGAGTTTCACCAAACCAAAAATCTTGTTCTAGGTCTCTAAAATTAGATTTTGATGAGGAGAGAAATCCTATTCTAGGCTCACTAAAAAATTCCTCTTCAGTAAGAAGCCCTAATTTCCCGCACCAAAAACTGAAAATGCTCGGAATCGAATTCCGCTTCAACAGAAAGATGCACCCTTCAATGGAGAGTCAAACTAGCCTTCTTTTGCTGATCGATTGTGGAGAGAGAAACAAAAAGTAAGAAGCCATAGCTTCTATAGCTTGTGAAATCTGTCCTATTCAGGTTAGCTCTGATACCATGTTGAATTTTTATATGCTTAGCTAAAACATCAGTATTTCATTTCATTTCCATAACAAAAGCATATAAATAGGATCACTGAAAGAAACAGTATCACAAGAACAACACAAATTTATCCTGGGAAAACCCTAAAGGGAAAAACCTAGCAAAATCTTCCTCAATATAGATGCCCCCAAAAGGTAAAAAGGTAAAACCAACAAGGAGATCAAAAACCTGATCCTCCTCCTTCTCTAGCTACTTCTCTCCTCCACAAGTGCGCTACTCAAGTGAGAGTGTGTGTTACAAATGAGGAGCGCTACACCTCTATTTATATTCATCCGTTCACTTAAGTTAACTCATTCGACATGTAGGCTCGAGTTAAATCATGTAGGCTCGAGTTACACATGTAGGCTCAAGTAACCACACTGGGGTGCTGATGACCCACCTTTACAATTAGAGGGGACTACCTCATGACTCTTATTAGTTCTTCTGATTAGGAGCATCGAGGTACAATGTAATACAAGTGGTTCTCCCAGTAGGACCATCAGGGAGCACAAAAATATACATATAGAATATTCTTCGAAGTTACAATATTTCAACATAATCCACAACAGAATGGGGTTGCATAAAGGAAGAATAGAACGATCATGGAAGCTGCAAGGGCTATGCTTCATGATCAAGATCTTCCCATGCATCTATGGGCAGAAGCTGCTAGAACAGTGGTGTATGTACAAAACCATACTCCACACAGAGTACACGAGAACAAGACGCCTGAAGAAGTCTTTTCCGGCAAGAAACTAGAAGTCAACCATCTCATAATATTCGGTTGTCCAGTGTACATACACATTCCAAAAGAAAAGAGGACAAAATTAGATCCTTCAGGAAAGAAGGGTATATTTGTGGGATACTCTGAAAGCTCGAAGGCTTATAGAATATACTTCCTAGGATTCAAGAAGATTGATATTAGCAGAGATGTAACATTTGACAAAGACTCAGCTTACAAAAAATCTAGAAAGAGACCTACTGAAGAACCTGAAGAAACAAAAGTGCCCAGAATTCATGACACAACCATGAACGAAGAAATTCAAGAAGAAGATCGAGAATTTGAAGAACCTCAAGAACCTATAGATCCACCTTAGGAGAAGAATCCTCATAAGAGGAAACCTGCTTGGGTATGAGAAGCCATCCAAGGTGTAGAAAGATATGGGGCTCCAGAAGAGAATCACAGAGAAAGAAAGAGGACCAGGTGCTGCTTCGAGTATGTAGCATTAATATGTGATTTCATTGATAAAGAACCTTCCAACTATGAATAAGTGGCAGAAAGGAAAGAATGGAAGGATGCTATGATCGAAGAGTATCAATCGATCATGAAGAATGATGTTTTGGATGTTGTCCAAAGACCAGAAGGGAAGTTGGTTGTAACTTCCAAATGGATCTAGAAGATCAAACATGTTGCAGACGACAACATAGAGAAATATAAAGAAATATTTGTTGTGTGTGGCTTCTCCCAGAAAGAAGGAATAGCTTATGAAGAGACTTTTGTACCTATAGCCAGATACACTTCCATCAGATCAGTACTTGCTCTGGCTGCAGTGATGAAATGGAAGATACACCAAATGGATGTCAAGACTGCTTTCTTGAATGGTGTAGTGGAAGAGGAAGTGTATGTGGAGCAGCCACTCAGTTTTGAGACACATGACAGGGAGTCTCATGTGTGTAGATTAAAGAAATCCCTGTACGCTTTGAAACAAGCACCCAGGACATGGTACGATATAATTCACAGCTTTCTATCTAGTTTGAGCTTTACCAAGAGTAAAGCAGATTCAAATATTTACTACAAGGTTGAAGATGGCAACCCAGTGATGCTCCTACTATATGTAGATGATCTGTTTGTAACAGGTATGGATGGGTTGATTGCTGATACGAAGATGAAGCTTGCTGCCGAGTTTGAAATGAAGGACTTGGGTATGATGCATTATTTCCTAGGCATGGAGGTGTGGCAGAATGCAGATGGAATTTCCATGGGACAAGGGAAATATACGGTAGAGATCCTGAAGATATTTGGGATGATGGAATGAAAGGCCATGACCACACCTATGGCATCAAACTTGAAGCTATTGAGTGATGCTTCATCAGAAGTGGTTGATGTTGTGATGTATCATCAGATATTTGGGTCCTTGATGTACCTGATGAACATGAGACCATATATTTGCTTTGCTGTGAACACCTTGAGCCAGTTCCTGACAGATCCGAGACATGTTCACTTGATTTCCGCAAAGCATATTCTGAGGTACCTGAGGGGTACAGTTGATTATGGGCTCAAGTATGAAGCAAATAAGAAGATTAACTTGGAGGGTTATGTTGATTTATATTCGGCAAGCAGTTCCATCGATAGGAAGAGCACTTCAGGGTGTTGCTTCAGTATGGGATCAGGTGTGATCTCTTGGTTTAGCAGGAAGCAGTCCTATGTGGCACTGAGTACAGTTGAAGAAGAGTATGTCGTAGCTTGTTCAGCTAGTTGTGAGGTAGTATGGCTAAGGAAGCTACTGTTTAATTTATTTGATCTCCAGTTGGATGCTACTTGTATATATTGTGATAACCAGAGTTGTGTGAAGTTGTCAGAGAACCCGGTGTTCCATGACAAGTCGAAGCATATTGAGATCAAATATCACTATATCAGGGATATGGTGCAGAGAGGAGCAGTGAAGCTCCAGTATGTTGCGACGGACGAACAATAGCTGATGTG
The DNA here is from genome assembly GCA_001517045.1 of Pseudotsuga menziesii. NCBI lineage: Eukaryota > Viridiplantae > Streptophyta > Pinopsida > Pinales > Pinaceae > Pseudotsuga > Pseudotsuga menziesii. The sequence goes on from LPNX010452544.1 coordinate 12,492, forward strand.
TTGAAAAATCCATTAGCCAGAGTGAAGTTTGAATACTTCAGGGAGAATCTTGGTGTTTTCTAGATCGAGGTTCCCTCCAAAGGGAAGTGATGAGTCCGTGAGCCATTCTGACATGGTGAGAGGATTGGTTCCTTCCATGGTTAGATGTAAGGGCTGAGCCATTCTATCATGGTGAGAGGATTGGTTCCTTCCATGTCAGATATGAGTGCTGAGCCATTCTGATATGACTGTAGGATTGGTTCCTACATGATCAGATATAAGGGCTATTTCCATTCTTTCAATGGAGGTACTTGGTCAGTTACCAGAAATACTTAGTCTAGGACTGAAGGCCATTCTGATATGACTGTGATATGTGTTCTCACATGATCAGATATGAGTGCATGGCCATTCTGATGTGATTGAGCGATGTGTTCCCACTTGATCAGATATAAGGGCTGTTGCCATTCTTTGAATGGAGGCACCTGGTCAGTTACCAAGAAAGCTCAGTCTAGGACTGAGGGCCAGTTTGATATGACTGTGAGATGTGTTCTCACATGATTAGATATGAGTGCATGGCCATTCTGATGTGATTGAGGGATGTGTTCCCACTTGATCAAATCTAAGGGCAGTTTCCATTCTCTGGGAGAATGGAGGCACCTGGTCAGTTATTAGGAACCCTCAGTCTGGGACTAAGAGCCATTCTGACATGGTGAGAGGATTAAGTTCCTTCCATGGTCATATGTAAGTGCAGATACTTTTCACAGATGGTAGTAGGTGTGTCCTACCATTCTGGTGATTGTAAGTGCTGTGCCTTTCCACAGATGGTAGTAGGTGTGTCCTACCATACTGGTGGATGTAAGTGCTGAGCCTTTCCACAGAAGATAGTAGGTGTGTCCTATCATGCTGGTGGATGTGAGTGCTGTGCCTTTTCATAGATGATAGTAGGTGTGTCCTATCATGCTGGTGAATGTAAGTGCTGGGCCTCTCTGAGAGGGTTGTGGGATGTGCTCCTGCATTGTTAGATGTGAGTGCTGGGCGTTCCTTTCTGACATGGTGTTGGATGTGTTCCTCTCATGGCTAGATGTAAGTGCTGGGTAGGCCATTCTGACTTAGGTTCAGATATAAGCGCTGAAGAAGACCTACATGGAGGCTAGGACTACAACCAACATGAAAAAGGGCTGGCTCTGTAGAACTTCCTGTGATGAGAAGAATCATGAGATAGCACTCGTAATGATGATCTAGCAGTGATGATCCAGATCGAGTGATGATCCAGATCCAATGATGATGATCCAGATCAAGTGATGATCCAGATCCAGTGATGATATTCCAGTGATGATCCAGATCGAGTGATGATCCAGATCCAGTGATGATATTCCAGTGATGATCCAGATCCAGTGATGATCCAGATCCAATGATGATATTCCAGTGATGATCCAGATCCAGTGATGATCCAGATCGAGTGATGATCTAGATCCAAAGATGAAGATGACTTGAAGATGACGAGGACTCGATGATGATCCAGATGATACAGAGAAGAAGACTTGTGCTGATAAATTGTGTCGAGAGAATACCTTCCTAGTTAAGAGGGAGTGTTAATGTATTTGTAACTTCAGAATGTATTCATCCATATATCTTATGTATTGTACCCCGATGTTTATTCCAGGATGTGTCTGTAATGTATTTGAGTCATGTCATGCATCGATGTTCCTATCAAGAGGTTCTATAATGTAAATAAGTAATGTCAAGTCATTGTGGGTAACCCTCCTATTGATCAAGGGTTAAATTCCTCGCAGTTCCGGGGCACTAGGGTTATTAGACTCTCCTAGAGAAGTCGACTCTAGTTGGTTATTGTCAAGTTGGGAATTAGTATAAATAGAGACTGAGTCTCTCTATTTATCACACACTCACTCACACTCAGTTGTAGTGCATAGCTGAGGAAGAAGAAGATGTCGGGGATAGAAAGAAAGAGGCTACTACTGTTGGGAGATCATCTTACTGTTTTGGGGTTTTACTTTTGGTGCTGATTCTATCTCTGAGGAAGTTGTGGGGTTTTATCCATTTATGGTTTCCCTGAGGAAAAACACTGTGTTCATTGTCTCTTGTGTTTGATTGCTGTGCTTGTTATTCTCTCAGTTAAAGATCCTAATATAATGCTAGCTTAATGTTAAAAATCTAACAGATTCAGATGAAGAGTATGTGCTAACCTCAACACTTACGAGCACTATCTCACATGAAGAGCAGTTATTGGCTTGTTGATAGTGGGGAATCTAAACACATGAAGGGATACAAAGAATCATTCATTAATATGTCTAAGCATGAGTCACCTCACAAGGTGAAACTTGGGGATGATTATCAATACCCCATAAAAGGGAGTGGAGCAGCTTCATACAAGCTAGACTTCGGGAAATATTTAAATATGAAGGATGTGCTATATGTTCTAGGATTGAAGAAGAATATTCTCTCCATATATACACTAGATGCAAAGGGAATGAAATTTGCATTTGTCGATGGCCAAGTGCTAATGTGGACTAAAGGAAGCACAATAGATGATGCAACAATCATTGGAGAAGAAGATGAATGCTTGTACAAACTAAAGGGACATACTGAAAAAGCATTGGTTCATGAGTCAATAGAACTAAGTGAACTATGGCTCCGAAGTCTTGCACATATGCACTATAGAGCACTACCGATGGCAAGTAAAGCGGTCTCTAGACTTCTAGATCTCCAGGAAAAGCATGAAGGAATTTGAAAAGGATGTGCACAAGGAAAGAATGTAAATAAGACATTTCCCAAAATTGAAAGCAAGTCTAAAGGAATACTGGAGATAGTACACTCAGATGTATGTGGACCCATGTATTCTAGCTCATTAATCAGGTATGTGTACTATGTTTCCTTTATAGATGATTTCTCATGTAAGACTTAGATATATTTCTTGAAAGTGAAAATGAAGTATTTAATAAGTTCAAGGAATATAAATCCTGGGTTGAGAACTAAACCGAAAGGAAGATCAAGACTTTGCAGTAATATAATGGCAGAGAATTCACCTCGAAAGAATTAAAGGAACTCTGCAGAGAGTCTGGGATTAAGAGGGAGTGGATCACTCTATATAGTCCTCAGTAGAATGGGGTTGTAGAATGAAAGAACTGAACCATAATGGAAGAAGTGAAAGCAATTCTATATGACTAGGATATTCCTATGCACCTTTGGGTAGAAGCAACAAGGACAACTATGTATGTACATAATGATACTCCTCATCGAGTACTTGAAAACAAACTATGGAAGACACTTTCGTGGGAGAGAAACCAGAAGTCATCCAAATGAGAGTATTTGGATTCCTAGTGTACATACATATCCAAAATGAGAATATGACCAAGCTCAATCCTTCTGGGAGGAAGGCTATATTCGTAGGATACAGTGATACATCAAAGGCATACCGAATATAATTCCTAGGATTCAATAATATCGACATCAACAAAAATGTAACCTTTGATGAATACTCGACATACTTCAGATCCAGGAGGTTACCTATTCAAGAGGTCAAGGAACCTGAAGAAACGAGAGTTTGAGACATGGAAATTGGAGAAGCGATTCCAGAAGACCATGAACATCATGGCATGGAAAAACCACAAGAGTCTATAGAGACACTTCTCGAGAAGGAATCCCACAAGAGAAAACCAACATGGGTACGAGAGCTCATACAAGATGCAGAAAGGTATGGTGCTCCAGAAGGAATGCATAGAAGAAAGGAAAAGTCAAAATCCTTATAACAACTATGTGGCCATTCTGTGTGACATCATTGACAAGGAACCTTCCACCAATGAAGAGGCTGTGAAAAATAAAAACGAAATGATTCCATGATTGAGGAGTATCAGTCGATCATGAAGAATGATGTCTCGAAGATAGTTCAGAGACCAGAAAATAAGTATGTTGTGAATTCGAAGTGGAGCTATAAGATAAATCATACTACAAATGGAAACATCGAGAAATACAAGGAAATATTCACAGCATGAGGCTTCTCACAGAAATAAGGCATAGACTATCAAGAGACATTTGCATCTGTGGTGAGATACACTTCCATTAGGACCATACTTGCATTACCTACAGTTATGAAATGGATTATACACCAGATAGATGTCAAGACAACATTCTTGAATGGTGTAGTCAAAGAGGAAGTGTACATGGAACAACCACCGAGATTCAAGACACATGACATACAGACTCATGTGTGCAAATTGAAGAAGGCCTTATATGGATTGAAACAAACACTTAGGACATGTTACGGAAAGATGGATAGCTTCCTAATGAGCCAAGGATTTACCAAGATTAAAGTGGATTCCAACCTTTAATTCAAGGTTGACGGCGAAAAACTAGTGATGCTCCTGCTATATGTGGAAGTCTTGTTTTTTATAGGAGAGGATGAACTCATTAAGGATGTAAGGAGGAGACTTGCTACAGATTTTGAGATGAAAGACCCATGGATGATGCACTAATTCTTAGGCATGGAGGTGTGGAAGAGTGCATATGGGATTTTCCTTAGTCAAGGAAACTATACAGTGGATATTCTAAAGAGATTTGGAATGCTGGACTACAAGGTGATAGCCACACCTATGCCATCAAACTTGAATCTTTTGTGTGATGCTTCATCCGATTTGGTTGATTCCATGATGTATTGTCAGATGATTGGCTCATTGGTGTATTTGAAGAATATGAGGCCGCATATATGCTTTGCTATGAACACCCTGAGCCAGTTCCCAATGGATCCAAGGCATGTTCACCCGATAGATACAAAGAATGTATTGATGTACCTAAAAAGTACAGTGGATTATGGGCTCAAGTATGATGTGAATAAAAATATTAAACTACATGGTTATGTTGATTCATATTGGGCAGGTAGCACCACTAATAGGAAGAGAAATTTGGGTTGTTGCTTCAGTTTGGGATATGACACGGTCTCTTGGTTTAGTAGGAAGCAGTCATGCATGGAACTGAGTACAATCGAGGCAGATTATGTTGTCACTTGCTTGGCTAGTTGTGAGGAAGTGTGGTTGTGGAAGCTAATGTCTGATTTGTTTGATCTCCACTTATATGTGACTTGTATCTTCTGCGACAATCAAATTTGTGTGAAGCTGTCAGAGAACCCTGTGTTCCATAAAAAGTCAAAGCACGCAGACATCAAGTTCCACTTTATAATGGACATGGTGTAAAGAGGAGCAATGAAGCTCCAGTACATGGAAACAGACGAGAAAATAACTGATGTGTTGACCGAGCCTCTAGCCAGAGTGAAGTTTGAGTACTTCAGAGAAAGAATTGGTGTGATCTAGAATGAGACCCCTAAAAAGAGGGAGTGATGATTTCTAGCATAGCTGGAGAGATAGGTTGTATGAGTGTAAAATTCTGGTGAAGATCATAGGTTGCTCAGGCGTAATAAGTCATGTAGGTTTTCCTTGGATGTAATAAGTCCCAGTGAGGCTTATAGAATATCCATTGATGTAATTAGTCTTGATATGTTTCTACGCTAGAAATAACAAGAGACCAAAATATGCAGATGCATGATATCTCACATGGGAAATGAGACAGGTTTTTTGAGAGAAGAAGACCCTAGTGTAGTAGGTTTCTCAGAAGAAACCAGTCTCGTAGGTTGTCTAAGTGTAAATACAAGTCTCAACGTGATACGTAGGTTACTAAGACATAATCAGTCCCGAGACAAGTTATCCAAATGTAAATATGAGCCTTGGTGTGGTATGTAGGTTATTAAGATGTAATAAGTGTTGTGGGTTTTCCGAGTGTAAAAAGGATCCCTCCTGTGGTACGCAGGTTACTCAGATGTAATACAACCTGAAGGTTTTCTGAATGGAAAATATCCTAGACATAGGTTGTTTAGATGTAATAAGACCTTGAGTTTGACCTGGAACGTAAAATCCCTGGTGTAGCCAGTTGTTCAGTTGTAATCAGTGCTTATATACAGATCTGATATACGTGTGTGTGTTTCCATGTTGGAGATGATAAGGTCACGAAGAACTTGAGGTGTGCCTAGGAAGTTCTTCTATGTTGGTAGAACATAGGTTGACCGAGGAGAGACGTAATGCACTTGGTGTGCTCCTAGGAGATTCTTTCATAGTGGATGTTACAGGTTGCTTAATGACATGAAATATCATGTCATACTACTATGGTGATAGAACGCAAGTGGCCTACATCTGGGATGTGCTCTGTGTGCTGTATGTGTTTATTTCATTTTGTGCAGGACAAAAGAAATGATTTGGATACGACGAGATAAAGGTAGGAGGCACAGGTTATTTTTCATGGCAATGTAAAGAAGTTCCTAGACATTTCCTACGCGATGGATTGCTCACAGATGTGATGAAGACCTGGATGAGGACTAGGCCTACACCCAACATAAAAAGGGTTGGCTCTGTAGAAACTTCCAATGACATATAGTACATTTTGATGATCGATAAGAAGATGATGATGTTAGCAGCTATGATGATGACTTTGTGATCATGACTAGACCATATGTGTTGATGATTGTGGAAGAGAGAGAATACCTTCCTAGTTAAGAGGGAGTGTTGATGTATTTGTAACTTCAAAAGATATTATGATGTATATTATCATTGTATGTTGTTGTACCCCCATCGGAGATGTGTTTACCTCCTTTCGGGATGTCATTATTATGTATAGACCTTGAGGTACAACCTCCATTGTAAATCATGGAAATAGTCCCTAGTGAAACATCATGTAATGTATTTTTGGAGTCTCTCTAGGAGAAGTTGACCCTATTAGGGTAAGAGGTCAGCCCTAGTCATGTAATAGATCAGTCACTTGATTAGTATAAATAGGGAGGTTCCCTCCCTCATTTAGACACACCTCACACTCACTCAAGTTCACATGAGAAAGAGAGAGAGACAAGGAGGCGATATAGATAGTTGTTGAAGAATTCTTATTACTGGGATTGATAATCTTATGACACAATATCTGTGACTGTACTATTCTGAGCAAGTTTGCGGGGTTTTATCCTTTATGGTTTCCTCGGTGAAAATATTTGTGTCTTGTGTATCTGTTATATCTTATGTATATTGTGTACTTGTTATTCCTTCAGATAAAGATCCTAACTAAGCTAACAAGATCCAAGAAAAACTAACAAGTTTCACCTTGATCCAAGTCAAAAGTGATCAAACTAGAATTAGAGGGGTTGAAAAAACCTAACATAGATAACAAGGCTTTGCATTGTGAAGGATACGTTATCAGGACTTCCATAGAAGACATAGCAGAAGGAGATGGGGCCAAGTCATCAACAATACTATAATTGAGAGTGGCTCTAGCAGTGGAGTTGTTCATAGCACGACACAAAGGGAACCTAGGGACTTTCGAAGTCCCCTCCATGGGGGGTCTCAACAAATGTAGGAAATATCAAGAGTAGCAGAGGTAGATGTCATGGAGGGTTTTATAATTTCCATGATGGAGCTATATTGGTTTCATCGTGTCTACAAGTGGACATCTAACGAGAATTTCATAAGATGATGGACACCAGGATCAATGGGTTGAATCGAAGAAGCGGTTGCAGTATTTTTTTCTACCAATGGTTGGGTTGCAACCATTCCTTAATTCGATAATGGGTTCTGCAGCACCATAGGTGGAGGACCTTGCGGTGCTAGGTTTGGTTGTGTCAGAGTGAAAACATTGGTTTCACATTGATTTTCATCTTGTGATAGGTGGAAAACTCGATGCATATAGGGAACTAGTGTGTATAATGGCCATAAACATCATAAATGGTTATTTCGTAACTGAGCCTAGGTCTAGGTGGATGCTAGGGGTTCTTTGTAGGGGCATGGGATCCATTGTTATTAGGATGGTTGGGTTGGTGACAACCCCCTTGAGGTTGGTTGTTCCCCCAACTCCTACCTCTCAGTGTTCTTCATTTCCCTTGTTGGTTATAGGGGGTGGGTTTATTGAGGATGTTCTATTGAGCATAGACATGTCCTTGAGGAATAGGAGGAGTCATGACCAAAGCAAGTGTAGGTTGCATAGGTGGTGGATAACAGATGGAAATGGCTGGAGGGGCTGCAAATCCTATCGTTTGGCCATTACAAGCAGATTCTAGGAAATTCGGTCTTTGAAAGTGAGGAATGGGTGTGGGAGACACATATGAAGGTGTGGCTCCGGACTGGTCCTCTATACATGGAAATTCAAGGGTGTATCTGGGATAGGAAACACTAGGGGTGTTACCGAAGTGAGTTGACATCAAAGGAGAGGCTGTGTATAGGTGGGGGTGTTGGGTAACGGAGATGATGACTCCATCAATAGCATGGGATTCCCTTGACATATATTTCTATGAGGATCCACCATGAGGAGCATCATGTATGATGGTGTCAAGGTAACCCAATTGGGCATAGATAAGGTTGAACTACTATTATTTGAGTATTGCTTCTTCCTCTCTTTGTGGGCTCTCGGATATAACATCCTTGGTGATAGGGGGTAAGGTTTTAACGAACCAATAAAATAAGATCATGTCATTTAACTGGATTTTGCACAAACTACGGTGACACCGCCACTCATGGATGCGATCTGTGATATGGATAGCAGTGTTTTGTCTACATGATAACATTATTTCCACAACCTCATCATAACAGATGGGTAACTCAAAGTACTGGAGGAACATCGAGGCTAAAGAGGAAAAATTAGGATAAGTGGAATGGGACATCTCAATGTACCATTTGGCTGCAACACTAGTGAGTGTGCACTGGAATAGACATAATCAGATATAATCATCCACTATGTTGTTGGAGGAACACCATAAGTGGAATGGCATGATATGGTTATGAGGGTATTCTCTCATCTTTCCCTCAAACTTAGGGATGTGTGAAGGAATTTTGGTAGGCATGGGAAACCATAATGGGTCATGACTAATGGGGTCATTCATTAATCTCTCCAAATTAGGAAGGTTGATACTAGCCATGAATGGAAGTCTAGGACCTGGACTAGCTCATGGAGGACCAACAATGGTGCTAGGGCCAACATGCATGTAGTTACTCCAGGAAAATGGGGGTTGGTAGGGATGAATTTCGACTGTAGAAGTTGTCACTAAAATGGTGTGAATAGAGAAAATAATGGTAGAAGGGCCAGTGCCCCCACGCATGAAGGTGGGAACCGTGTGAACCATGTTGGATAGAGTGGAGCCACCACTAGTTGGTAGCGAACCAACAATAGTGTGTGTGGTGATTAGGGGCCCACTAGGACCAGGATTTGTAGGTATAGTAGAAGGGATGCTTGGTATGATGGGTGGAGCATTCATAGGTCCACTACTGAACAATCCCTCCTTGGAATGGGTCCAAACCATGGGGCTACATGGGGCACTGAACAAGCGAGGATTGAATTGATAGGAATATGAATCTGACTCAGATGTAGTGTATGGCTCTAAAGGTGGTGAACGAAGCTAAATATGGATCCTACGATGGTGGTTTGAGGAACCGAACTGAGGGGTATTCCCCCTAAGTCTATGGGAGTAGTGTGGGGGAGAAATGTTGGTATGATGGTATGCTATATGATGAATGAAGGCTCAAGGATGGAAAAAAAGCTCAAAAATACAACTACAGCTGAGTGTGCATAAGGAGAGATGATAAATGGTGGAACACAAGACAAAAATAAAGCTCTAAAACTGAACTACAACAACTTGTTACAGCAAGAGAGTCTACAACAAAGTGACCATAAATCCAATAAGCAACAATACCTATGAATAAAATGATGCACTAACCTATGTGGTACAAGTTCAAGAAAGATCCTAGCTATAGGATAGAAGCACCTCACAAATCGTATCCTTTGTTGGGTGATGAAATCCACTGTCAAACAATATGAAATGGAATAACAAAAGGCTAAGAGAATTCGACTACTGAGATGGACCTCGATTAAAATATCCCTAAGAGTCTGGAAACTATGATACCTCGTTCATGACACATTCAGGATGGTTTCTTGGAACTTTATCCCTTTGGTCCTCGACACCCGGTATGGTCCCCAACATTCACAAGGAGTACTATGAAAAGGTATCCTTCCATACATAGTGGACTGCGGTATTCCACCCATACTTACAGAACCTATTCGTTGTGGCTTACCCCTGCAGAGTGACAGTGACCTAGATAAGATGGTTGTGATCGTTTCAACAAATACTAGAGGATTTTGGTTCCATAGAAGACAACAACTATGTGTCATATGTAAGTGACAAAAGGGGGTTATTTGGATTCCTATCACCAATGTCCTAGCATAACTACAATATTGTTTTGGTCCTCAAGTGATGATACGATGTCGGTTGAGTTAAGATTAATTTTAGGCTCAGCTTAGGGTCATGGACCAAGCATTCATAGTAAGGTGTGAGATGTGTGCACAAGTGGAGTGTGATATCTACACTGCAAATAAATGATTTTCAACACATAAAAACTAATTCTTCCAGATAAAAGAACATATGCAAGTTAACAAGCACACTAGGAACCTTAGAGAGTGTAGGAAACACACAGGGGGTCTCAGCTACCAAGCTCAACCAGGATAGGCTCACATGCAAGCAAAAGGGACTTCAACACACACCAAGAGGATGTAGGTAATCATATTTAGAAAGATACAGTTAGTAAAGGGTAAGAACATAGACAGGGGGTTTGAAATGGGTTTAAAAAACCTCAAATAGTTGGGAAATTGGCAGTTCGTACCTGTCGACAGAACTGATCCAGTCGTGGTTGCACATAATTGAGAAACAACTATGAGTGAGATGAAAAAACAACCGAAAAACACAGTTCACACTTAACAATGGTTTTTGTACGACAAATTGCACCAAATAGGGTCATAGGTGCGACTCGACTGAAACTGATTTATTTTGTGAAAAAACGTCAGTTAGGGCCGGGGGAGTAGACACTGGGAATGGACTAGTTCATATCTGTCAAAATTAGATCGGATCTATGACGGTTTAGGGTACCCAAGTAAAACAAACAAGCAAGAAACCTACAAAAACAAATATCTAAGAAGATCGAGCGAGTGGAGTTTCCAAAACTATAGTGGATATTTCTCTCCAGTTACGTGCGAAAGCACCTACCTTAGATCAAAGGTATATAAAGGTAGAGTTCATACTGCAAGGGAAGTACTCAACATTGACTTACAAGTAAACAACAACAAATATTTTTAGATTTACTAATTTTAACAAAACAAATCCAACATATCTTTATAAAGTGGGCCATTGTAGCCATTTGAGGATGTGGTCCGAGTGCTTCCATGATTTCTCTCTATAATATTCTCCACCTATGGATTTCAATGGTAATATGAATCAAGGAGTGTATGAATTAAACTCAACATACAATGTGGAAAGGTGTGGAAACAAGGTGAGCGGTGTGACTAAAAGTGGCTGAAGGGTCAAAAGTGTGACCAAAAAGTTCAGAATTTGTTGTGGGGAGACCTTCACAATGTATTTATAGGGTGATCCAAGATTTTCTTGCCTGTGGTATTGGTCCATGGTTTTTCATGGTGCATGTTATTTTTCCATGGTTTGTGACCCATTCTCATTTTAGGGTTTTTTGGTCCTTTTTTGAGAGAATGGGGTTATGTTGCAATAAATGCCCACCTTCCCTATATTTATGAGGGAAGGAATAATGATTTTTTGGATCAATTTGGGTGGAATTTAATTGTGAAGGTAAAAATGGAGGGAATAATGGTAATATTATGATGTGTAATTGTGGCGTGGACCATAGAGAGCTATGTGTACAATTTTTTGTGTTAACAATGAATGTTAAAAAAACCTGAAGTCATTTCTCGTTGAGAAGGTGGAACTAGGAATTGTGGCCAAAGAGAGTGAAATGAAGGAGAATGTCACAGTTGCAAAGACAACCTTGCATAATTTCATAACAATAGTCCAACCAAAAATTCCAACATAAAATTTCACTCCTTGATACAGGATATCACGAAGCACAAATGCAAGGGGATAAAATATTGTGCGAACACATCCCCTTGCCATTGATGTCAAACGAGGAGAGAATTACATAAAACCGAAAGATAGGGGGAATACACAAAATGGGAGTATATATTTCTATTAAAATATAATGTTCAGGGGGAGTATATATTTCTATTAAAATATAATGTTCAAGGGGAGTATATATTTCTATTAAGAGCTCATGTTCAGGGGGAGATCAGTTTTGGTTGACATCAATGACAAAGGGGGTGATTGTTAGAATAAATTTGACATTGATGTCAAAACATTGTGTTAACTCACACAAGTAGCATTTATATATGTAGGACTTTAAAGTTTTCAATAATGTTAGTCATCCTTGCACAATAATTTCCTTGAGTTATTTTTCAAAGTGATCCAACACTCATATAAATAAAGGAAGTGGCATTTCCATTTTGAAAATAATGAATGTGAGGATGGCAGACTAAAAATGTGAAGATAAATACTCTAGGGCTTAGAGGTTAATGATACTCAGTATGCAAGGATGATTGTGTAAATAAAAATCTGTATTCGATGTGTATATTTGATTGTGCAAGTAACATGCAATTGAAGTAATATAGTTTTTGCGTCAATCCAAAACTGATCACAGATTGTTAAAATTACAGAAGTATTAAAGTGTTGAAGACATAAGTCATGGATCTTGAAGTTGCAGAAGACGTAAATATCTGAAGTCACAAATTGTAGATTATTATAGAGTGTAGAAGACACATTTCATGAAAGTAACATATGCATAAGGTGCAAAGTTTTGATATCACAGATCTCAAAAGATGCAGACGCATATCAGAGAGGATACAGATCACATATCACCAGAGTTGCACTTTTGTTACAAACATATTTATTTCAGGGTGGTAGGAAGGGGAAAGGACATGAAGTTGTAGATTCCTTCTAGTTGGTGCTGGAGAATACAAAAAGGGAGTTGGTGCTTCCATTCAGTTGGTGTTGAATAACAAGAAGAGGATATTGCAATCTTCAATCAGGTCGGTTTCTGACTACAACAAGTGAGTGCTTGCGCAATAGGACTGATATCCATTTAGGTTGGTGCCTGAAGTTGGAAATTTGGTGCATACGTAGAATATTGAAGTCCTTATATGTTGGTTCTTGTAATCAGCAAGTGGGTGCTTGCATATGGGATGGGTGTTCCATTCAGGTTGGCACTTGAATGAGTTAGTGCTCACATTTAGATATTGGTGTCTCATATCTATGTAATCAATATATATATATATATATATATATATATATATATATATATATATAAGTTACTTTACATATTTTTGTGCAACTATGTTCTGTTAATGAAAAACTATGTAATTTTTGCTTTATACTAATTCACCCCTCTCTCATTATAAATAAGAATTCAAATAATTGGTATCGGAGTGGGTTCCTTCAAATAATTCTAATCAACTAGAAGGTAGATCACTACGCGAACATGGGAGGTAAGGAAGCATCAAGAAAAGGCACCTAGATCTCATGAAAATGGAAGAATTAAAAATCTCTCTATTAAAGAAGTGAGATGTATCATTCACACTCAATGGAAAACTATAGAAGAATTTTAGGATTGCGACATGTTGGCTGCTATGGGCAGACCCTAGTTTACTATAATCAACCAACAACACCCCTAGATCACTGGCCCTTTCGGTGACAGACCACAAAGCGGTCTGAAGTCTCACCCGAAGTGACTCTAATGGGTTGGCCAAGGACTCAAGTGTCTTGGACCAGGTTCTGTGGCGATCCCGCTAGTGGCGCACAGCTCCCCTAGCTGCGAGGTCTCTCTTTGCGCGTCGCGTGATCTCCTGCATGCGTCGCGCAATTCTCCTCGTCTCGTAGCTCTTCTATCTGCGAGGTATTCCTTTCTTCCATCGCGCGATCCTCTTTTGCGATGCACACTTTCCATGACTCGCGATATCTCCGACCTTATCACATCGCCGCGCACCGTGCGACACGCAGCTCCTGTCCAATGCTAAGTCCCCAACCTGTGGTATCGTGCACCGCAGCTCCTCTGCCGGTGCGATATCACCTCTCTGTGATATCCTACCTCCGCGGTTTAACGCACTTAGAGTTGCTCATGTCGACATGCAAGACTTGACATACAAGGCTATTCGATAATGCAATAGTGACTATTTCACGCAAAGCATAAATGAACCATATACATCATGCTAAAGACTTTAACTTATGTTTATCCTTCTATATTGCTGTGAACTGATTAACACATTCATTCGTTAAACTGTAAACAAAGTCCACGAACTGACTGAGAAATGTATAAGTAAACATAACACACAAACCAATCGCATAACACTTGATTTTAATGTGGTTCACCTCCAGGATGGAAGTTATGTCCACAGAACTGTGTTTTTATTATAGCTCAGGGGAAGGTAAAACACAGTTCTGCTGCACCGCATATGTAGCTCAATATCTTCTCTCTTAGATCTCTTTTCTCTCTATATTGCTCTCCTACAATATACTCTTCCCTCTCTGTTGATCCCTGCGGATCGTTACATGCATATTCTATAAGCCAGCTACTGGTTACCGTAAGATTGCTTCCGCTAGTAACAGAACCAGAGCTAGGCTTTTACAACAGTCTAATAGTCTGCAAAACACTACTAACAACTAAATGAACCAACTAACTAACCAACAAAATGACTAGCTAACCCCTTTACAATACAAAATATATCCTTTTATAGGCAGCCCGAAGGTCTTGCCATTACAACACTGTGGGCCTGTCCCAACAGTAACCCAAAACCCTAATTAGTGACAGTCGGCCATATCTGTACTTGAGGTAGCCACTTTCCATCACACCACAGCTCTTTGCAGTCTTCCATGCTTCCCGGCACTGATCATGGGTACTATGCACCGCTTCTCTTTTCTGTCCTTCGTCTTCAATGCTTCAGCCTCGTTGCTCCTTCTCCTTTATGAGGGTCGTTGAGCCCTCTTGTCTTCCGCCGCTGCCTTCAATGCATTGGTTGAGCTCTCTCTTCTCGGCTGCTCAGGTACTGTTTCCTTCTTTGACTTTTATATCTTAAAAGTCATGGTTTTCGGCTCTACTCTCCAGCTGGAAACGTGCTACGGCGTCGTAGCTCTGTCTTAACTTCTTTCCGCCAAAACTTATCTTTCAGCCAAAACTAGCAGCTTCTTCTGTAGCTATGGGACCTTGCTCCAACAGTCCCCTAACACTTACTTGTGGCTCGCCCTCGAGCCACTTCCAGCGGGCTTCTCCTGCTGTAGCTTTGCCTTAGCTTCCTATGAAGCCCTCTGCAACCTATCCCGAAGTCCTGTGACTTCCTTCTGCATCACTTTGACACTCTCTTGTGCCGATTCAAGCAAAGCTTGACTAATACTGGCATCTTCTGTGGCGTCAGTTTTTTCTCTGGTGGTAGTGAACTCCTTCATTTTCTGTTCAACCGTATCGACTATCTCTGCGATTTTCTCTTGATATGGTTGAAGCAGGTCATTAATGTACATCTCCTTGGTTCTTAATTGCTGCGCTTCCTGCTGCAAACAGTTCATCTCCTTTGTCTTTCTCATCTTTTGAAGAGCTGCCAAGCCCTTAATTTCTTCTTTCATTACCGCAGCAGTATTCTCTATCTGCTGAATACTTTGCTGGATTTCTACTTTCTCCAGCGGCTCATCTAACTCGGCCCATGTGTTCATCACATCAGTTAGTACTAACCGTACTTCGTCGATGCAAGATTGCATCTGCGCAGAAGTAAGTCGAAGGGCTTCTACTCACACTTTCTCGTCTGCCTGGGAGGTGTCTCGTATGCGAGCCTCAAGCTCCGTGATCTGCACCTCGTGGTCTGCCTTCATCCTGGCCACTTCTACGTCCATCCTAGTCACGGTTTCTTCCAGAGCCTTTGCTCTGTCTGCTACTCTTCTTAGCTTCTGCGGAACTGGTAAGGCGAACTCAATGTTACATTGGGGCAGTTCCAATGCAATGCTCTGCAAAAATTGAGAAATATCTTGCTCTCTTTCCTCATATGTTCATACTTCATCTGCCTTTTTTTGAACACTGATAGCAAGTGCTGCATTATGTTGCTTCAGCTACGTATTCTGTTTGTAAGTCTCGAGCTCTCTACTCTTGAGCTCTGCGCCTAACTGCTGCTGGATCATATGCAACTGGTCAATATGAAACTATGCAAGGTTAACTTCAATGGATTGTCTAAACTGAACTGGTGGGTCCTTCATTGTGGCAAGGAATTGGATACTCCCTGGTGGAATTAACACAGTATTGAGGCGATCTTTTGCTAAGCTTTCCTGGCAGGACATCGACGGTGTCGAGGTTTCTCCGGTGGTCGTCTTTTTAGGTGGAGTGTACGACATGGCAGTCTTCTCTGTAATCATTTTTAATTCTAGGAGTTGCTTTTTGATTGCGCTCTGTCTCTTTTCCTGTGACTCCTTCATCGCGTCAAGTGAGTCCTTCAATGTGTCACATGTCCTTGTTGCGATGAGTTCATAGTCATCGTTTGTCAATGCGGTCTTCAGAGTTGGCTTTGAGGTTTTGTGTTTTTTCTTCTGCTGTGTCTCTGGTGGTCCTTGTTCTCCAGTATTTTTTGTCTGTGCCTCTGGTGGCACTTGTTGTGAAGGTTTCCTCTTTTTCCTTTGTAGCAGTACTTCTATTGAAGATTGTGTCTGGGTGTTTGTGGTATCTTTGTCCTTGTCCTGGTGTTCTGTCTCTGCACTGTTTGATGATAGTGGTGCGGTATCTTCATATTCATGCTTCCATTGGTCATCGAAGTCTCTTGTGACTGCTTTGACGTCTCGTGCTGTCATTCTAAACAAGCCAGGAGCCCAATCATCCTGCTTAGTCCTCTTCGGTCGCAGATAGATTAAATGGCTGTCTGCCATAAAATTAAGCCGGCTATCGTATATGTCCACAGTCTCTGTGCTGAGCCGTGGTGTCTCTTGAATGAATTTCATCAATAGCTTATAGTAATCATGGAATACCATCGTATTGATCGCTTTCTTGGCTAGGCGGTTTGTCTCCCATAAGCTGGCATAGCGCACTCCTCTGGGCGCGCCACCTGCTATCTGCGGAAAATGGGTATGGGGCGGCTCCTTCCATCCAACAAATGCACAAAGTATAAGCAACCATGAGAAATGGAAAGGGTGGTTGGCTTCATCCTGAGCTGCCAAGCAATCTGCTTGCAGCATATTTAATAAGAATAGAGACCAATTGAACTATTCCCCCTCTGTGACTTGTATGGCAAGGTGAATTACGGATCCTGTAACTTCCTTTGGTCGAACCTTGGTTAGCAGTCTACCCGCGAGCAGACTGGCGGTGAATTTAAGTGTCTCATTCGGTATGCTTGAAATTTCATAAGCCCGTCCTCCTCGCTATAGCTGATACTTAGTTACTAGGGCTTGTGGTAACTTGGAGTCCTTGGTTTTTCCTACTGTCTGTATATCAGGGTGTCTACCCGTCTTGGAAAGGCCGGTGATACGATGTATCAAATCAATGTTCAGGTCTACCTTGTTGCCTAGCCAGAGGTACCCTCCGTGTACGCAAGAGAGTAAAATGCGCACCACGGCGTTAACCTCTGCACCCCGTCCAAAATGAGGTAATCTCAGCAAATTGAGCAGTCCTGACCGCTCAAGAATCTGGACATGCGGTAGGGGAACACATTCATCTCTCCCTATCCTTGGGTTCTTCTCAATCTTGAGATAGTTGTCCGTCTTGAACTGAGGATATGTCTTACCATCTCCCAGGTTATAATCTACAAATTTAACAACAGCAGCATATCCTACTAGATCTCCATTTTCCTTTACTTGAGAATCAATAGGTGGTATGGGAACATTATACTTAGCGTTCTTAGAAATTATTGGTGCTGGTGCGCCTTCAACTCATGGTATCATGTAGTCTGTTCCGCTATGAACTTCTTCCTCATGCTATGAACCGGATTCATCATTGACCTGAGATTGGCTCCTCGTTTGTGGTTGTTGTCTGGGCTGTGACGAGCTTGGCGGAGCACTCTTTGGTGGCGTTGTCATAGCTCCTGCAAGGCCGTGACGTTGAAATCTTCTCAAAATGTTTGCTATTGGTTCATCCTCGGACATAACCCACTTAGTACAAAATGGCAGACGTGCACTGGCTGCAACTTCTGAAAATCACAGTACTCTGTAACCACTTAGCTCTGGACACAAAACTCTTAACAACTTACTCTATAGCTCTCGGTTTTTCTGCAAATGTAACCATCTCAATTGAATACTTTCTGATTTTATGCCCAATACGATAATCCCGAATGCAACGGTCATCTAGACTGAACCCTTCGTTCGTCATTAATGCCTGGACAAGACCACACCCATCGTCCGATCCTTAATAAATGAGGAAATCTGATTGAATTTCCCTTGAAGCATGTGTGTATAGGCGCCGGTCTCGTCGGAGATTTGCTAAATCTGGAAAAATTGATTATACTGCTGCCAAATCTACGATAAGATATACCGGTCATTACCTCATTAACTACCTGTCAGCTGCTGACTTGACTGGCCTTTGTCAGTTGCAAAACTGAGTACGTGGCACATGGGAACATTGCGCTACCACAATGTGATTCGGCATCACCTGTCGGTTTAGACTTGTTCCCGGTGTGATGCCTCCTTTCAACTACATTGGACATTTGCACCACCATAACTGGCTAAGCTAGGGATGAGAGGTGGGGTGGCTATCACTATAGGGCTTAAGCCTACTGCCATTAATCCATGTGGGAAAAATCTCCCCATTCAGCTGGCTGAGCTGAACGACACCTCCCTCTGTAACTTGCTGTATCTGATATGGCCCCAACTAATGTGTCTTGAACTTCCCTGGAAACTTAATGAATTTGCTGTCATAGAGGAGCACTAGGTCTCCGATCTGGAAAGTCTCATTCTTAATGTGTCTGTCATGCCAAGCTTTTTCTCGTGCCTTCTGCACTTTCTGATGGAATCCGGCAATGAATCTGTCTTCTTCTAAGGCAAGCAGCTGTGCTACCCTTTCCTCGACTGTGTCTGTATCAGTCATCCCGGTAATCTGAGTGATTCTTAAACTGGGAAGAATATACTCCATAGGCATAACATCCTCCTGTCCATACACCAAGCTGAAAGGTGTGTGTCCCGTAAGTTTCTTGCATGTAGTCCTGTACGCCCATAATACAATGTTAACTCTGAGGTCCCAATCATTCCTCTGGCTATTGCAGATCTTAGTAAGAGCATTTTCTAAAATCTTATTAAAGGCCTCCACCGTACCATTAGCCTGGGGGTGGTAGGGAGTGCTCTTATGGTGCTGAATCTGGAATTCTTCTGTCAATGCCTCAATAGTGCTGTTCAAAAAATGTGTGCCTTGATCACTCATCAAAATTACTGGGCATCCAAATCTACTGATGATGTTTTCAAAAAGGAACTGTGCGGCTGTAACAACATCACAATTTCTTACTGCTTTGGCCTCTGCCCATCTGGTGAGGTACTCTGTTCCCGTGATTATATATCTCGCAACAGTGCACTTTCCTGGTGGGTTGATAGGACCCACAAAATCTATAGCCCATTTGTCAAATGTGCGCAACGTGACCTGCGGTCGCAGCGGCATTTCATCGCGTCGCGAGGGTTTTCCTACCCTTTGGCAGATATCGCAGCATCTGCAAAAGCCCTTGGTGTCTTTATGCAACGTAGGCCACCATAATCCTACCTCCAGGATTTTCTGCGCAGTCGGCTTTCCTGCGAAATGACCTCCTGCGGTTCTTGAATGTGCCTCTCTGATAATAGTGCCTTTTTCATGCGGCATCACACATCTGCGCAGAACTTCATTCGGACCTAACTTGTATAGGTGTCCTGCGATGAGGGTGAAGTCTACTGCTTTAAAAACCAACTGCTTCTTCTACTGCTTAGTAAACTCATCAGGTGCTAATCCTGTAGTGAGAAATTGAATAATATCGGCATAGTACTCATCTGTGATCTGGATTGAAAACAGTGGCGCAGCTGGCAGATTGTCGTCTAGGCTACTTGGCTCTTCTCCTGAGTCTATTCGCGACAGATAATCAGGTCCAGAATTCAGTCTTCCTGGTTTCACAATGATTTCAAAATCATACTCCTGAAAGAGGAGTAACCATCTGCAGATTTTCCCCCCTAACACTGGCTTATTGACCAAATACTTCAAGGTGGAATGGCCAGTGAACATCTTAAACGAGGCACCCAATAGGTAGTGCCTGAACTTCTGGAGCACGTACACCATAGCTAGGCCTTCTCTTTCAGTTGTGGTGTAGTTCTTTTCTGCTGTCGAGAGCTTTCTGCTAGAGTATGCGATAGGATGGTCAATGTCCCCTTCTCCCGGTTGTGTTAAAACAACCCCTAATGTGATGCCAGACGCATACACATGCACATGAAATGGCTTAGTCTAGTCTGGAAATACTAAGATGGGTGCTGTAACCATCTTTTCTTTAAGTGTGTCTAGACTCTGCTGACATTCCTCATTCCATAGGAATTTTACATCTTTCTTTAGCAATTTCTCCATTGGTGCTGTAATCTTTGCGTAGCCCTTGATGAACTTTCTATAGTACCCAGTATGACCAAGTACTGTCCTTAGTTGCTTGATTGAGTTGGGTGCTGGAAGGTTTACAATGATAGCGATCTTCGCGGGGTCTACCATCAAGCCTTGTCTGCAAACAATGTGACCCAACAAAATACCAAATGGTGCACAAAATGTACATTCCTTCAAGTTTAGAGAAATATGGTACTGCCTACATTTCTCTAACATTAGTCTTAAGTCTCCTATATGCTTGTCAATTAGTCCAAATACAGTCCAATCATCAAAATATACTTCTAAGAATTTATGAATGTATTCTTTAAATACAGCAACGACTACTCTAGAAAATATAGCTGGTGCATTTTTAAGACCAAAGGGCATTACCGTATACTGGAACGAGCCCCATTCTATTGCAAAGGTGGTCTTGGACCGATCTTCTGGATGTATTCTAATCTGATGGTAGCCTGAAAAGTCATCAGTGAAGGAGTAGACCTCCTGTCCTCCCACATTGTCTAATACCTCATCAGTGAACGGTGTCGAAAATGGATCGTGAAGTGATGCATCGTTGAGCTTGTGCAGATCGACACAGATCCTGATGTCTCCTTTTGTTTTCTTTTCTTGTACGACCATGGGGCTAACCCATTCGCTTTCTTCTACCGGCTCAATGAGCCTGCTACTAGCATCTTATCAATTTCGTCCTTTACTTTTTCTTTGTAGCGTGGATTCAATCTATATGGGTGCTGCTTAACTGGTCTAGCATCCTCCTTCAATGGTATCCTCATAACTCCCAGGTCTCCAACTATTCCCTTCATCTCTGTGAACTTGGTGGGAAATAGGTCCTGATAGTCATGTAATAAATCTGCAATCTGTCCAACTGTTTCATCATTCCAATAGTCTCCAATAGAGGCAAACTTAGGTTCTGCGGCTGTGCCAATATTGATCTTTTTAATCTTGATGGGTTTGGTGATTGCTGGACTCTCTAACTGTGGTCCCCCAACATCGCGAGTTCCTTCTGACTCCGAAACGTTGGTGTTGCGAGGATCCTCATACTCATCCTTATCTTCATTGTCTGGCTTTGCTGCGAAGTTATAGCACTCAAGCGCGTCTTACAACTGGATGACCCACTCAGGTTGAGCCTGCACTGAGATGGTACAATCCTCAAATATCTTGATCTTGATTATGTCTAGGGCCTGAGCAACACTTGTATGTTCAGATTCAAATGCGAAGGTAAGTAGGAAACTGTCTGTCATAAGTGACCATGTGGTCATCCCCTTGCGCAACTCAGTCTCTGTGTACCAGTTCCTTGGAACTGTGTCCAATGTGTGAATGAATCTATGAACCCATTCATCCTCGGGAATGTCCAACCAGTTCTGTTCACATGTCTGAATGTGTGCCCTGGGATCAGTTTCTCCTGTGTACTTCTGCTAGACATACTCTTTGTCGACCAAAAATCTGATTGCCATCAATTTTTTAATATCATCCCATGATGCGATATTCTCTTTATGCGCATACCACCATCTTGCAGGTGTAGCTCGTACTGCAAGGTCCATAGCTGCAATCCTCTGCTCATAAGGAATCTGTTGCTCAAACTGCTCAAAGAAGTCCTAGATATATGTCAGACCATGATATGATGGAATCTCAGTGATCTTTGCGCCAATCCATCGCAGTGAATTACTCATAAACGCACATCTACGCGCTGAGACTTCGTAAAGTCTGTTCTGCCAGTTCTCTAGACCAATATCAGAATCCGATGCGCATGAGCTGTCGCATCGCCAACTAACGTTCCCTTCTGCGGTTGGATTGATGTAGTCGCTCTGGTTCGCAGTCATCTGGTAGAGACTATCCATGTTATGTGCCTCCTCCTCTGCTCGGATAGGTTCAATGTATCTAGGACCTTGGTGAGGATCCAGTGGTGCGATGACCCGGATTTGCGCATCCTCAAAGGTCATTTGTCTTCTCTTTAGGTCGATGACAGCCTTGATACCGATTTCCCAATCGATACTTAATAATGCTAGATACGGTCGACTGTCGCCAATGATTTCTATAACCTCGAAGTCCGCAAAAGTACGAACTCCGTCAATGTCAACTGGCACCTGCGGTAGTCGACCCAATGGTGATACTCGCTGTTGATTGGCTAATCTCAGGTGGATAGGGGATCTGACTAACTGAGGGCTACCCATCTGTTCCCATGTCTGCTTAGTTAGAACATTCACCTCTAATCCCAGATCTAAGATGACTTCGTCCATTTCAAACTCTCCAATCTGTGCTATGAGCTTCATCTCTCTTCCAGTCCTTGTATGTCCTGTAATATTATGAACAGCGCGGTGTGCACTTCCCGAGAGAGAAGGTTGCTGACACTGATCTATGATGCGCTGTAGCTCATCGATAGCTTTTTCATTTCTCAAGAGATTCAAGCAACTGCGCAGGAAGGATTGTATACTTCCTGTCGATTCATCCTCGTCGCATCTTCCCGATGTGGTAGCCTGCGGTATCTATTCTGGGCTGTCGCCACAAGGTACTTGTTGCGGTACACCCCTAGATGGCGGTACCTATGATCCTGATTGTGTAGGTTCATCAAAGGAAGCCTTGGCTTCGTGAAATGTCTCTTTATTCTTCTGTAGGTCGAGTGTTGTTGCTTTACTAGGAGCTCTGCGCACCCACTCCTGACTTGTGTTCTTTTTGGTCTCCTGCGATGTCCCACTGGTGGAAGCACCGCTACGAGTCACAATACTGACTCTTGGTTCTGGTTCTGCCTGCTCAGCAGCAATAAGCTGGATTTTTTGGTGTACTACTGGCTTAGGGTCTTTGATCTTAGCTATCAAGGTAGGACACTCCTCTATGGTATGATCATAAGATTTGCAGTAATTACAAGTAGTAGTGGGGCTCTGGCAGTCCCTAGCATAGTGTCCTACAACTCTGCAGTTATAACAAGTGATTGGTCTGCGACCATGGCCAAAACCCTCTCCTCTGCTGAAGCCTTCTCCTCTTGCAAAGCCTCCTCCATGGCCTCATCCTCTGAATCCTCCTCCATGGCCACCATAAGTTGGATCAGGCTGTGGTCCTGCTACTGGACCCTGTGTTTCTGCTTGGACTCTGTACACGTCATGTTTTCTATCTAACATGAGATCATAGGATCGGCAATTCTGTTCATCATGTCTGACAGAACTGCAGAAGACACAGTATAGGTTCTTAGGTGTTTGTACATACTTCTGAAGCAAAGGGCATTGCTGAGGCGAGTGTCCTTGTGTTTTGCATATTTCACACCATGGCCCTTGCATTTGTGGTAAGGGGTTAGGAGCCCCTGACGCTAAATATTCTGCAAAGACTGGACAGTTGTCTTTGGTATGACCCTGTGCTCTACATCGTAAGCACCATATGTCTTGCATAACCTCTTTTCCTTTCTTAATTTCGTCTATCTGTAAGGTTAGGTTGGCCAACTGGTTCTGTAGAGTTTTCATGCCTGCACTGGTTTCAGCTAAGGGTGAAGCTTCTAGCTTCATCGCCATCTCCAACGCGTCATCCTGCGTCTGGAGTTTCTGCTGCATTAGTGGCACTCTGATGTGAGGGAGCAGTGCTGCAATAAACCATTCCTTATGCTGCTCTGGCGCAAACTCAAAGCTTACTTGGTCTATAAGAGCTTTGAATTTCTGGTCAAAGTCCCATACTGATTCTGATGGTAGCTGCTTAATATCCTTGAGCTCTGTAATGCACTGAGATTCAGACTTAGGTTTCTTTAATTCTTTAATCATGGCATTCTTGACCTGGGCAAGTGTCTTGGGTACTGTGGTATACTTTATGTACCATGTTAAAGCTCGATCTCTGAGTGTAGTGACCAACTGTACAAGTTTAAGGTTATCGTCGTTGATTGTTTTAATGGTCCACATGGCTTCACATAGAAATCAATGTTGTTCTGGGTCCTCTGCTCCTGTACCCTTAAAGGTAGGTAGCTTCATATCATCTCCCATTCTATTTCTCTATGGTAGGTTCTGATTGATGGGATTACTACCACTCAGCGGTGTAGGTGAAGGTGATGTAGCGGTAGTAGGTGCTGTCTATGAGCTACTGGATGGAGTACCTACGGGATTACTCTGAGTCCCGGTCTGTTTCTGTGGGGTATAGGGCTAGTAAGGGATACCCCCCTCTGGTTCTTCTGTGGTAGTAGGACTCGGCTGCCTAATATTGTCTGAACTATCTCCAAATACAAAAGAGCCGAAAGCTACTTTATATTTCTTTCCACTACGTGTTCGTCCAATGTCATCAAAATCACTTTCAAACTCTTGTGACATTACTATCTTTACTTATTCATTTGAAATCATGTCCACTACTCCTTTTTCATGTAGCAGCATCTTAATGGACAAGTTTAGAGATTTTAGGTACTTACCACGATATCCTTTGAAGAAGTACCGCTCAGCCTCGTTGAAGCTTTTTCTCTGGTCAACTGCAAATTCTGTTACAAAGCCTCCTAGCACACTCGCAAGACAGAAGTCTATTGCTCTCGTAATGGGATTGTCGAGTCTCTGTACGGTTTGAATCAGCTTCGGTGTCCAGACAATGTTTCTTTTCTTCTTGAATATGTTCCTATCTGTCAACTTGGATAACCAGTCGAAAAGCTCGTTTCCATAGGTTGCAAAAAATATGGCGTGTATATCTGAAGCAATATGCTTTTGTAACCAGTCCTCTGTGCTCAATTTAGGGCTCCGATTTTCTTTCTTGGCAAACTCCCTTAGGTTTGAATCCAGCCACTGGTGAAACTCTTCTCTGGTGGGATGCCAACAGAACATTAGCGCTCAGTTGTTCAAAACCGGCAACGGAACCATTTGTTGGCTGCTATGGGCAGACCCGGGTTTACTATAATCAACCAACAACACCCCTAGATCACTGGCCCTTTCGGCAACAGACCACAAAGCGGTCTGAAGTCTCACCCGAAGTGACTCTAATGGGTTGGCCAAGGACTCAAGTGTCTTGGACCAGGTTCTGTGGCGATCCCGCTAGCGGCGCACAGCTCCCCTAGCTACGAGGTCTCTGTCTACGCATCGCGCGATCTCCTGCTCATGTCGCGCGATTCTCCTCGTCTCACAACTCTTCTAGCTGCGAGGTATTCCTTTATTTCGTCGCGCGATCCTCTTCTGCGACGTGCACTTTCCCTGACTCGCGATATCTCCGACCTTATCGCATCGCCGCTCACCGTGCGATACGCAGCTCCTGTCCAACGCTAAGTCCCCAACCTGCGGTATCGCGCACCGCAGCTCCTCTGCCGGTGCGGTATCACCTCTCTATGATATCCTACCTCCGCGGTTTAGCGCACTTAGCGTTGCTCGTGTCGACGTGCGAGACTTGACATACAAGGCTATTCGATAATGCAATAGTGTCTGTTTCACGCAAAGCATAAATGAACCATATATAGCATGCTAAAGACTTTAACTTATGTTTATCCTTCTATATTGCTGTGAACTGATTAACACATTCATTCGTTAAACTGTAAACAAAGTCCACGAACTGACTGAGAAATGTATAAGTAAACATAACACATAAACCAATCGTATAACACTTGATTTTAACGTGGTTCACCTCGAGGATGGAAGTTACGTCCATAGAACTGTGTTTTTATTATAGCTCAGGGGAAGGTAAAACACAGTTCTGCTGCACCGCATATGCAGCTCAAGATCTTCTCTCTTAGATATCTTTTCTCTCTATATTTCTCTCCTACAATATACTCTTCCCTCTCTGTCGATCCCTGCGGATCGTTACATGCATATTCTATAAGCCAGCTACTGGTTACCGTAAGATTGCTTCCGCTAGTAACAGAACCAGAGCTAGGCTTTTACAACAGTCTAATAGTCTATAAAACACTACTAACAACTGAATGAACCAACTAACTAACCAAAAAAATGACTAGCTAACCCCTTTACAATACAAAATATATCCTTTTATAGGCAGCCCGAAGGTCTTTCCATTACAATACTGTGGGCCTGTCCCAACAGTAACCCAAAACCCTAATTAGTGACAGTCGGCCATATCTGTACTTGAGGTAGCCGCTTTCCGTCACACCACAGCTCTCTACAGTCTTCCATGCTTCCCAACACTAATCATGGGTACTATGCACCGCTTCTCTTTTCTGTCCTTCGTCTTCAATGCTTCAGCCTCGTTGCTCCTTCTCCTTTATGACGGTCGCTGAGCCCTCCTGTCTTCCGCCGCTGCCTTCAATGCAGTGGTTGAGCTCTCTCTTCTCGGTTGCTTAGGTACCGTTGCCTTATTTGACTTTTCTATCTTAAAAGTCATGGTTTCCGGCTCTGCTCTCCAGCTGGAAACGTTCTATGGCGTCGTAGCTCTGTCTTAACTTCTTTCTGCCAAAACTTATCTTTCCGCCGAAACTAGCAGCTTCTTCTGTAGCTGCGGGACCCTGCTCCAACACGACAGAAGTCATGAACACCCTGGAAAAAAAATTAGAAGAGTCAAATAAAATGCTAGCATACTTTACCAGCCAAATACATGAGATGAATGAAACTAGTCAAACTAAGGAACTCAAAATTGTCTCATTAGAGGATGAACTAAAAACGTTAGCAGCAGGAAATCATAAGTTATCCAAAGAAATTAAGTCCCTGAAGATGGAAAGAGAAGAAAGAGTTCTAAAATTAGAGGAATAAATTCTAAACTTGGAATATCAACTTCAAAAAACTTAAGAGCAACTTGAATATGCCAGTAAGGTGATAATTATGCGACAGATTCAACTCCGGGAAGAAAATAAAATATTGACAATTTAAGGATTGAAGTGGAAGAAGTTAAAGAGAATTTGGACAATCAAATAACATAAATCAAAATGGTGTTGAAAAGAGAGATTAAAATAAAATATGAAGAGTGTCAATTAATGGATCTTGATATCATCTCCCTAAAAGATAAAAGCCTTGCCAGATGCAAACATTATTAGTGACCAAAAGACTCAATTACAAGAAAAAGAACAAGAAACTGAAAGATTAAAAAAAAAGATTAAGACAAAGGATAAGTTCAATAAAAGGGCATAAATCTTGTAAAAAATTCTTTGCAAACAAAGGGAACCATTTAACAAATTCGGTCTAGGATACAATGCGAAAATCAACAAGACAGAAGAACCCCTTCTCATGAAGAAAGAAAATAAAGCAAATTGTCAGAATCACAGAAGTAACATTAAAAGTTTTGGTGAAAGGAACAGTCAAAGGACAGAGTACAAAAGTATTGTTCCATCAAGAATATTATATCCACTTAGAATGATTGATTACTATAAGTGTAACATGTCTGGACATTCTGCAAAAAAATTCAACAATGTAGTCTGTTACAAATGCAACATATTTGGTCATAAAGCAAACAATGTAGTCCATTACATGGATACATATTATTGGGACCCTTTTTTGCATCATACACACCTAAGTTAGTATTAAGGTGGGGTGTTGGTGTACACGCATACATTTAGGCTCACTCGAGACCCTTTTTCAACATTTTTAGGCACAAATGCACCCTCATCCTAGTTTTGGGGGATGAAGTCTCCATCCTCCTCTTTTCTAGGTATTAGTTCACCTTCCTTTCTAGATTTCATCTAGTTGACTCCATAAGGGTGCCTTTGTTTCATGTTATGGAGAAATTAACTACCTTAGCTCATGCATGCAAATTTAACTAGCCTCACTCAGCAGTTGTATGTTAGTTGACACCACTTGACTATTCAAAGACAAATTAACTATCCTAACCCAGTAGTTGTGAGCTGGTTGATACCACATGGATAGTTTAAGCTCAATTAACTCCTTCATGAGGGAACACATTTCTATACAAGGGTGCATTCTCTTGAGTTCATGCATGTAGGGAACATTCTCTCTTATCTTGCATGATATTTAGCCTAACTAAGGTGCATTAGATTGAGGATACTATTACCTCTTGCATTCCAATGCACATTGCATTGCAGGTCTCATCTCTTATGAGAATCATAGCTCTATTCTTCAATAGTTAATGAAGATTATGCTACTATGATGATTTTATCTCTTCTTCAATAGATCACTAACTGCATTGTAGCTCCATTTAGCTTTTAGATCCATTGCTCCCAAATCTCATAGCTAATACATAGATCCACTAGGTAGTTAGAGGAAATGATATAATAATAATGGGTAGTTGGAATAGACCCTTAGGAGAACTCACAATGAAGTATAAATATACATTAGCGTTATTTTCTTACATGAGTTGGATGCTTTTATATTGTAAAAAGAATGGAATATGGACTAATTCCTTCCATAAGGATTATTTGATAGTCTTTCTATAGTGTACCAGATTTGAAAGAGAAAATATTTTTTTGTTTTTATAATATTTTTACACACACGGATCTAAGATTTCACGACCATAATTACAGCTCCATACATAGAATAACCAACAACTCGAATTTGGCACACTATGAGAGAAAACACTATGGTATTCTATTATGAATGGATGGACACAAAAAAAAACTGTAATGGATGCTATAGAAGCTGCAATACATATAGAAATATGATACAACAACCGAGAGGTAGCTTCCAACATGAAATAGAGAAAGAATGGGGAAAATACAGCTTCAACTAGAAGATTTACCTTCACAAGTGTGCCCTCCACCAAAAAATGGAAGCTTCAACTAATGGATCCTCCTTCCCAAGTGTGCCCTCATCCAAATAGGAGTGATATACAACCAATAGAGATGATTTCAAGAGAATGGAATAACCACTAGCGCACTCTTCTTAATTGAAACCCTCAGATCTAGTAAAATGACTGTATCTTGGGAAAACGAAAACCTTTTCCAGTGAAACAAAAAGTGTTTCCAACTAGAAACAATGCTCCAGATGCAATGTAATAGGTATCATATCCCATAAGTGCATGGAAATATCAGAATTATAATATAATTTTCGACCCCATCAATAATGGGACAATATTTAGAACACCCACGCCGACAGAACTTCCAAACACACACAAACATAGACAAACCTTAAAAATGTAATCCCAAAGAATGCAAAGTCATATATCCTGTAATAACACACTCAACACACTCAAATCAATTAAGCTTTGTAGAAAAATATGAATGACCTCTCCTCTCTACCATCCCATTAGTTGTTAGTGGGTAGTGTCTTAATATAAAAGAGTGTAGGCTTATTTAATAAAGGTGTTATGTGGTTGACCTTCATTAATAACAATACCACAAGTAGTAACCACTTTGGCTATTGAAGCATTATATATAGAGTAGTAAGATATGTAAATTTTAGTGAAGAATTGTCATTGTCTTGGAGCTTTTATCCTAAAGGTTTCCCCCTTGAATAGGAAAGTGAACATAGATATGTATATTGTATCTCCCCTCTTGTGTTTTTCTATCTCCTGAATGTATGGGTTTAAGTATACTACATGTGGTATCATATATCTTTCTTTGGCCAAAAAGGAACAATTTTTAATTTCAGGGTTTGACTCTTCTAAACAATTCATCTTGAAATTTTCACTCCAATTTTGTTTGTGCCATTTTAGGATGTAAAATTTTTAGTGTCAGAAAAAAACATATGGATGTAACTTGTGTCCAAATTTAATATTCTAGGTCTCTATACTTTTGGAGATAACTCTATGAGTGTTACGCTAAATTTTCCTAGGGTTTGAAGTTTCGAGTTCTAAAATTTGCAGGGTAAAGAATGTACATACATAAGTAACTTGTATCAAAATTTCAGCATATGGGTCACTATAATTTCAGAGATACAGTCTTTGGAAGTTTGGATTTGTCACTAATCCAGAAGTCTCCTTCAAACAAGTCATCTTGACCTTTTCTCTCCAAATTGTTTTCTACAAAGTTTTAGGGTCTGAAATTTGCAAGTTATAGATAGGAAATATTGAAGTAATACGTATCAAAATTTAATTCTCTAGTTTTCTATAAATTCAATGATACAGTCTATTTAAGTTAGGAATTTTGACTAGCTCAAAAACTAACCTTAAACAAGTGTTCTAGGTAAAACGGTTATATCTAAAGTTTTAAAAATACAAATTGAGTGTCACTAGTTGTATTGGGACATAAGATGGGCCAAAGTATTTATGCTAAAATATTATGATTTGTACCTAAAAAATTGGACATGTGGCATGTTGTACAAGTTCTCCCTTATGAGAAGGCCAAAATCAACCGTAGTTTTGGAAAAATATCCTAATTTTTTATAGGCACATTATAATTTAATAAAATCTATGGCCTTTTTAAAGAAGAAATATAAAACTAATCCAAACAAAATTTTAGACTCATAGCTACATAAATTTTAAATTCATGAAAGCCTCTAGATCGTCTCCAAATAAGGGTTTACAAGGAGTTGTGCTTATTTCTCATTTTTTGCCTCAAACCCTATCTTGAAAAGTAAGTTAATTTCAATTGATTGTAGAGCTATTTCTAAGGTTTGCAAGCTCAATTTTTTATTTATTTTAGAGATTTGTTTCAACATATTTATATTGTTTAGTGGGTAAACCTATGATTGGGAAGCATACATGCAATAAATACAAGGGTACTTATGCCACATTCGTGTGCACCCTTGTAACCTCTATTGCTACCCCTTTGAGTAGTACCACTTTAGACAACACCTGTATATGGAATTTCACTTCCACATACCAAAAGTATCCTAGGTATACCTAGAACCAACTTTAGATAAAATTGATTGTCCATCTTGTTTCTATAATACAATAAGAAAAACACTTGGGGAGATCACTTTCTACTACTTAGGTAGTAAAGTAGTACAACTACGGCCATGGTTGAGCCTCCTTAGTTAGTGCCTTAAGATATTGGGCCAAGTGATAATGTTGGATCTTACTCACATATCAGATATATAGCACTTGAGACTCCCTTATCCTTAGGACATGACAAATCCAACCCATGGTGTAATCCTATAACCCATCTCACACCAACACCCAAAATAATATGACTACTTGCTCTACATATACCAGTAGGTTGGACAACCTAGAATATCAATACATAGATATTAATGTACAAATCAACAACTTCAACAAACCATCAACAATTTAGATCATACACGGGATAAGAAGTTGGATACTAAATAGACCACTTGGAAAATATATTGAATGAGATGTTGACACATTTCAAAATTAGTGGCATACATGCAACATGGGAATGCACAACATAGTGAGAAACACAAAGAAAAATATTCTCACTCAGGACTAGTTAGCCATCGTGAACCCTCTTCAAGTCATCATATAAATAAACCACCCTCCATGTATAATAACACCTAGAATTTTTTTCCTAAAGAAGACTTGAAATTTTTTGATGGTTCTAACCTATCGGGATGGGTCGCTCAAATGGAACATTACTTCACCCTTTATGGTAATAATGATGACACAATGAAACCTAGGGTGGGGAGTCTTGTATTTAGATCTAGAATGATTGTAATGGCGGGAGTGACATAAAACATCATATGGGTCTATGTTTCTTGGAGTCTATTTGTTAAAGCTCTCCATGAACGTTATGAGTGAGATCCTCACTATTTGGGGAAGGTTACCAAGTTATTTCCAACAAGATTAGTCATATAATTTATCTTCGTCTCTAATCAATTAGCCGCCATCCACATAGAGAATGGCATGGAAGGCGGGGAATGGATCTAGAGTTATATTAGGTGAATAACCCTAGGGGGGATATAATGGAAATTATAAGCTTCCTAGACAAAGGGTAGAGGATATGAGGGAGAAAGATATGTTTTAATGTCAAATAGTAGATCTAGTTCGGTCAAAAATTATGAATTAGGAATGGTTGGAGTTTAATAGGGAAGGGTTTAATGAAGTTAAAGGCATAAAATGGAACAAATGTTGTCAATATATTAGAAAAAACCATGGGAGAATAAGAGATGAGGTTGGCCCTTTAATTTGGTCAAAAAAATATTCTTGGTGGAAGTTACTTCCCAAAATTGGGATATAAAGTATTAGAGAGGTGGATACACTTGAGATTCAATGTTGGTGGTGTGGTGTTCCTTACCCCTGTAACTTGAGAATCACATAGTATATAACAATATTATCATACAATAAACCAAAAAATAAGCAACACCACCAAAAATATGAGACAACAATAGAAAAATATGGTAGAAAAGAGATTTGTTATCATGGTAACAATGTCCATGCCCCTTATGGTAGGTGTGGGATTGAATAAATCCCAATTCAATTAATTCATTTGAAAATGCATTTTTTTTTCCAAGGAAAAAAAGCATAATTTCATTCATCTTTCGAGATCAAAATTACATTCTGTAGATTCACTAATCGTGAATTTCAAAATACAAAACCTGGTATCTGAAATGAGACTATAAAAGTCTTCTATCAAAGCTATACTACTAGTTCATACACAGATGCCCTTGCATACCGGACCATAGTATCCAAAAAAATACAGTATTATGCTGCATATAAACATTATACATTTTATAATTCTGCAAATATTTTCAGCTGTTTCAAATAAGATAAAGAGTGCAAGATAGTATTCAAAAAATTTCTATAAATGGCCTGTGATAGAACCCCTGAGTTTTGCCATCGATAGTTTCTTTCACTGTCCAAGTACCCGCTGCCAGCCGGAGCCCTTCCTTGGAAGCTTTATCCGCTTGTTATTTTCCCTGTAGACATGCCGACAAGAAAAAGAGTCAAAATGCTGGAGGAGTAGTCTGATAGAAGAAAGAGTATGTGCTAATCTCAACTGCCTGCATTCTTGTGTCTGGTTGATCCAATTGATTACATTCAATGAGTCACCCATAAAATTCAGTTTGTTGCACCCTTTTTCTAAAGAAAATTTCAGCAAAAGCTTGAGGCTCATAAGTTCCGAGTAATTATTTGTGCCCACCCCGAATCCCATAGACAAGACAAAAGTATGTGAATCTATTAAAAACAGTACAGTGCCTCCTCCACATGAATTATTTTGTGCTGCCCCATCGAAATATGCCCACGGGGACAATTTGTCTATGTCCACTTCTAAGATCCTTCGTTCTCTAGCCACCCTTATATATTCCGGAAAGGATTTATAATATCCCACAGACAGTGCTCCTATGATTACCGGAATGTTAGGACTGTCCTCGAAAATGGCCTTATTGCGGGCCAGCCAGATCCCCCAAATGACCAGCAATGGTAAAATCTTATGTTTCTTATGCGTTATCCTCCGCCACCAAGAATCCCACGCAGCTTCCACTGATACCCCTTCCCACTGGCAATTGAAGCCAACCAGTGAAGATACTTCCCTCCAAACTGCAGTCGTGAAAGAGCAAGAGAGGAACAAATGACAAGAAGATTCCAACTCCCTTTTACAAAGCACACACCAACCTGGTCCTTGAAATGATCATTTCTGCAACACATCCCAGGTAGGAAACTTGTTATTTAGGACGCACCACATAAACAATTTTGTTTTTGCTGGACATTTCAGCCTCCACAGAGGCCTCCACCACCAGAATTCTTCCCTTTGTTCCACTCCTGCACTAAGACACATATAGCCAGCCTTTGGTGTGTAAACCCCTCCCGGATCAGCCTCCCATACCAATGTATCTTCTTGATCAGTAAGTAATATATTTTCCCGAGCCAGTTCCCTTATATAAAGTTCCAAAATAGCAGTCTCCCGATCCCCCAGCCCTAAAGTGACTTCCCTTCTCCAATGTTGATTCCACGGTTCAGCAGGCCTTGGGTCAGCTAGGTGGTTTAGAGTAGTGAACCCATTTCGACCTAAAGCTTCAACCACATCGTTTGGGATAATATGCTGGTGGGTGCTACCCAGCCATGGGTCCCTACCAATCAGAACCTTTTCCCCATTGCCGACGTTCCATGCAAGATTGCTTTCAATCAAAAGAAAGGATTTAACAATCGCTTTCCAAATCACCGAGCCCCCAGTGTGTGCTTTCCTGGGGTTTCTGATCCAGTCTGTAATGTTAACTCCTATGAGGTATTTCTGTTTGATCACCTGAGTCCACAGACTACTGGATTTCACCAGCCTCCAACCTCCTTTGGCGGCCAGGGATTTTGAAAATAAGAAGATGTCCTTGAGACCCCACCCTCCAAGACCTTTTGGGACTGCAATCCTTTTCCAATTAAACCAGGGAGTAACCTGATCTTCCTTTTTGCCATTCCATAGAAATCCGAAACATACCCTCCTTATCCTTTCAAGAATCCCTTTTGGAATCCAGGATAAAGACATCCAATATACCGAGATTGCCTCTAATACTGCTTTGATTAAGACTAATCTTCCTGCTCTTGAAAGCCACTTATGACTCCAGACCATTAGTCTCTTCTCTACCTTCCCGACCAGCCAACTCCAGTCCTCTTTTCGATACAAATTTGCTTTCAGAGAGAAGCCGAGATACTTTAACCCTACGTCCAGGCCTGCTGTATTGTAGGGGAAAAACCTCCTAAGTTCAGCCTCCTCTTCCGGTCTTAAAAAATGGGTGGTCAAAGAATATTTTCCATTGTTTATCTCCATTCCAGTAGCCTTTGTGAAAAGTTCCAGAATCTCCTGGAGAACTCTAGTTTCTCCTCTAGAGCCAGAGCAAAAGATCAGTACATCATCCACAAAAAGTAGATGAGTAACGTTTAAATTTGGAGCTATCTGTATCCCAGCAAAACGACCTTCATCTTTGGCTGCTCTTAAAGCCCTGCTAAGACCTTCTGCAACCAGAAGAAATAGGAGTGGAGACAAGGGACAGCCTTGTCTTAGCCCTCTCTCGGCATGAAAAAAAGGGGAGGCCGCTCCATTTATCAGCACAGCAAAAGAAACAGTGGTTAAACAAGACATTATCCATCTTATGAAATTGATGCAAAAGCCTAGATGGGTAAGAAGCAGCCTCATATATAGCCAGCTAACTTTGTCATAAGCCTTAGAGAGATCAAGTTTGAGTATAGCCCCCTTCAGCCTCTTGGTTTTTATACTATGAAGACCTTCCTGAGCTACCCCAATTTCCTCATGTATCTGTCGCCCTTCCAATAAGCCAAACTGCCCATCAGAGATATGTTCTGAGAGAATAGCTTTCAGTCTCATAGCAATTACTTTTGAAATAATCTTGTAGACACAGTTGCACAGGGAGATAGGTCTAAAATCATTTAGGGAAAGGGGATTATCGGATTTTGGGATGAGGGCTATAAAGGTGGAGTTGAAACTGGCCGGGATCCAACCTGACGACCTTGAGTCTTCTATAACCTGCAAGAGGTCCTTCCCCAGGATATCAAAGAGATCCAGAAAGAAATCAATCGTCCAGCCATCTGGCCCTGGGCTTTTATCTTTCTGAAAACTTCCCATAACCTTCTTCAGTTCTTCTTCCGACACTTCCTTCATAAGATCCCTGTTTCCTGCCTCATCCACAAAGCGGGGGAACATCTAAGCCACTCTGATGACCTCTTTGATTGTGGCCTATTGAGGAGCTTTGAACAGTTGCTGAAAATGATTCACCCCACATCTGGCCTTATCTTCAAAAGATACATGGGTAGAGCCCTCCTCATCCTGCAGGCTCCAAATGGTATTTGCCACCTTCCTTCCTCTGGCGTAAGCATGAAATTTTTTTGTGTTATCATCCCTGCATTCCAGCCATATAGCTCTGCTTTTGAGTCTCCACGCTTCCTCTCTTTCCAGTAAGAGAGTATTGCGTCGGCCCTCAAGCCTTGACAATGTCTCCTTCGATTCTTGTGAAGAGAAACCACCACCTTCTCCTTCATAGATCTCCAGTAGATCCGCCTCCACCTGTTTCAGCTCAGCATCTTCTCTGATTCTCTTTTCAACTGCCCAACCCTTGATCAAAACTTTTAACCTTTTAATATTGTCTGCAAACTGCAAGGCAGCCGATCTATCATCTTCCTCCACAATAGGGCTCCAGTGAGTGAGAAAGAGAGTTTTGAAGGTCTCGTCCTGTAGCCAAGTTTTATTAAATTTTAAAGGGCTCTGGGGATTGATAGGACCCTTTTTGATTTCAAAAAATATAGGTAAATGGTCAGAATGTCCCCCACTTCACACCCATTGTCGAACTAAGAAAAATATGTCCACCAACTGCTCTGCTACCAGAAAACGGTCTATCCTTTTAGCCACCCTTGAATCCCCACTTCGATTGTTTCTCCAGGTTGGCCTTAGTTTTACAGGCTCAATATCTAGCAAACCTTTCTCCACCAATTTCTGAACAAAGAAACCTGTCAAGGAATCAGCCTGGGCACGAGGCCCCCAGACCTCATTTTGACCCAGAGAAAAATTAAAATCGCCACCCAAAACAAGCGAATCACCATTCACCAAGGGATTTTGTAGCAGAGAGTCCCAAAATGGGGGCCTGTTCAAATAAGGCCCATATACATTTATCACAGATAATGTAATCCCCAACTCTTCAAAGAAAATCTCCACACCCAGCACAGAATCCAACCCCCAAGCATTAGCCAACTTCACGCAACAATTCCTCCATCCCACCGCCAGGCCCCCAGAACGGCCTCTTGCATCAAGGGTCACAAAAGACCAACCAGGTAACCAACTTTCCAGCCTCTCCTTAATCACATCTCCTACTCCTAAGGTCTCTTGTAGTAAAATCACATCCGGGTGTTCAATAGTAAGCACCCTAATGAAGGCTGATTTCTTAACAGGCCCAGCCAGGCCTCGACAGTTGAAGGACATGAGTTTCATATTCGTCCTTTTTTCTTGGCCTTCTTCACTCTAAGGGCCTTTTCAATCGATTGTTGTTTTCCTTCCAACAGATCCTCCATTTCTTTGGACTAAGCCTTGGAAAGGTTTGTCTTTCTGCTCCGACCCCTTCTCACAGGCGAGGAGACTTTACCCAATCCTGTAGCAGACTTTGTACTAGATCTTAGAAAGTAAGCCGAGTCCGAGGATTCTGAGGGGGAGGGACATGGCTCCTCAAGAAAGGATTCGGGGTCTGGTTCCAACATTGCACTGGAGGGCTCTTCCATAGTGGGAAGAAGGTCGGGAGCACAGGCAGTCAAGACAGTAGTAGAAAGGGTATCCTTACCCAGGTCGACCTCAGCTGGAAAAAAGGGCACGGGGAGGGGCAAAGAGGGACCATACCGAGTCGATAAAGAGAGTTTCCTCAAGCCTTCTATCCAGTCAGAACCAAAGAAAGAAACATTTTTCATGAGCAAATTTACATTTGGAGACACAGGAAAAGTAGAAATACCCGAGCAGGTAGGATCCTTAGAAGAATTAACAAATACCGGAGCTGGGGCCTATTCTGTCTATACTAAAAGTTCTTCGACCACCCTTGGACTTGAAAGGGTCGGTTCTTCACAGTCCGGTTCTCTGGCCAAATCTTCCACAGATGTATGAGCAATGTCGTGAGACTCATCCGTCTTCTCAGGATGTCCCTCTCGTGTAGCCAAGGCACCTTTCCTTCTGTTACCAATATGAGGATGCACCGGTAAAGTGCATTCCGAAACGGGATGCCCATACACATGACAACGCCTACAGCGAAATGGGACATTCTCGTAATCCAGTATTTGAGGGATGATCACCGGCCCCCAATCTAGATTAATAGATTCAGCCAAGCCTTCCCTGAGATTAATGTTCACCAAGATACGAGCAACCTTCTTCTCATGGGTTTCCAAGTAAGATAAGTCCGCCTCCAAAAAATTCCCCAAGATATCTCCAATCCACCTAAAATGATACAAATCCCAAAAGTGGAGAGGAAGGCCTGGCAGTCTCACCCAGATAGGAGTTACGTCCACCCTTTCTTTGCTTGCATCAAACAAAGGGTTCCATGGTTTCAAGAGAACAGGTGTATGATCAATATGCCAACTTTTGCTCTGAATCCATTTGAGGTCCTCCTCCTTCGTCAAATTGATCAAGAACCAGCCCCTGTTCAGCATCTCCACCACCGGAACATATCCCAACTAATCACCCCAAGAAACCCTAGCCCGGTCCTGCACGGTCTTCTTGGAAAAATTTCTCCCCATAACCCTCCCTACCAGAGTGCATTTCGCCATCTGCAATACACCATCCCAAGCTAAATCTTCACCCACTGCATAATTCCGAATCTGTTTTGTTTTGATCCAATTCCTCCGACGACGCTTTGGTGAACCACCATCCACAACTATCCATCCAACAGAGTCATCTGAAACCCCTTGTCTTCCACCAGGGATGGCCCCTCTTGGGGATCCAAAACCTCTCTGCTCCACTACACCCAAAGGAACCCTCCATTCTTCCTCCAGAAAATCCCCGCTAGTTCCTTTGCCCTGCAAAAACTGACCGACCACCCCATCCGCTGCCACACGTTCAAAACCCTTCACGGGCTCAAAAAATCCCTGAAAGTCAGGTGACAGAAAACAAACTCCAACCTCCCGCCATCTCGGACTGTCCAACAAATCAGCTGGCAGATAAGAAAAGGAGTCCGCCTGTGTATCGACCGGAACCTGTTCCACCGGTGAGAGAATGAGGAAATCTGAGGGAGAGGTAACAACCTCCAGTCTCAATGGCACTAAACTAGCCGAAACGAGGTCCTCAAGACCCAATCTTGGGATGTCCACCCCCTGCGCCTCCAGCCCTCCACCTGGCACATCCCAGATGTCAGAGCTCTCCAACCTGTCACTAGAATAATCCACAACGTCTAAATCCTCCATTACTGCCAGGGAGGAAAACCGTGACAGTCTCAAGACCCTTCAAGCTTCCTCAAACCTCAACAAAACCTAAAAATCCTGCCGCCAACACTATCTAAAATGCTTGGAAAACCCACAAGCTAAGAACCGAGTCGAAAAGCTAACAAGGTGAAGGGAAAGCTCTCATTACTGTTCAGACCCCTAGCCATAGCTAGAGGCCCTGAACGCCGTACTCCCCTCTGACAGTACTACTCCATCGTCGCCACCATCAGCCTAAACCCTACCTTGCCCCCGCATTTGAAAATGCATTTATTTATACAATGCATATCGTTCTTGTGGTTCCACTTCCAACTAACCTCTTCATATTCCTATGTGACTATTCGCATTCAAAATATATATTTACAATATTTACATATGGAACCATAATCTGAGGATTAGGTATCCAACATTTCCCTCTGTTAATTCGAAGGGGTATTTTTTATTCTGATCATGATTCTAAATCTTTCAAACTTTTACCATCCAAGTGCTTTGGTGAATATGTCGACAATTTGCTCATTTGGGGAACAATGTCATAGATGAATTGTCTTGGCCTTTACATGATGTCAAATGAAATGGTACTTTGTGTTGATGTGCTTGGTTCGATCATGGAATCTAGGTTTATTGGCCAACTTGATTGTATAAGTGTTGTCAATCAGTAAGGGAGTGGAATTTTCTTGCTTCTCCTGCAAATATTCAAGTATCTTCCTGAGCCACACAATCTCCTTTGTTGCTTCTACAAATGCCACATATTTTGCTTATGTTATTGAATTTGTTGGAACTGATTGCTTGCATGATCTCCAGGAAATAGTTATTGATCCAAAAATCATTGTGTATCTGAAAGTGGAAACCCCTGTCTCTTTGTCTCCATCGAAGTTTGAATCAGTGTACCCAATGAGTTTGAAGTCTTCCACCTTAGTGTACTTGATTCAAAAGTCTTGAGTCTCCTTCAAGTACCTTATAACTCTTTTTGATGCAAACCAATGTCCTTCACAAGGTTTATGCATGTATTTGGAAATAATGCCAACAACATAAGAAATATTTGGTTAGGTAGTGGTAAGCTACATAAGGCTGGGCCTACAAGCTATCGGTACTTTGTTGCATCCTCAAATTCTTTTCCTTCACTTGATGTGAGCTTCAACTTTTGTTCCATTGGCATTGAGAGAGGGTTGCATTATGTCATGCAAAATTTGTTCAACAATTCTCCAACATACTTTTCCTGAGATATGAATATTTACTTGGGATGTTGAGTCACTTCAATTCCTAAGTAATAATGAAGATGTCCCAAATCAGTCATCTCAAAACATTTCTTCAAATATTTATTTATGGATGCTATGTAATATTCATTGTTCCCTGTCATCAAGAGGTCATCTACATATCCTACAATAAATACAATAGATATTCCAACTTTCTTCACAAACAATGTTGCATCATCAAGATTATAATGCTTGAAATTTGTCTTTAGAAGATGCTCGGTTAGCTTTTCATACCATGCTCATGGTGCTTGTTTTATGCCAAACAAGGATTTGACAATCTTGCATACCTTGTTTTCATGTCCCTTCATAACAAAACCTTTTGGTTGAGACATGAAGACATTTTCTTTCAAGACTCCATTCAAGAAAGTTATTTTTACATCCATTTCATGGAATTTCCATCCATTTTGTGTTGCTATGGAGAGCAAAGTGTGGATGGTACCCCATTTTGTCGTAGGGGAGAATTTTTATTCATAGTCAAATCCTTTTTGTGCATATCCTTTCACCACAATCCTTTATTTCCGTTTGTCAAGTGAGCCATCTAATTTGTATTTGTTCTTAAATACCCACTTGCAACCAATTGGTTTAGTTCGAATTGGAGGTTCAAGCAGCTTCCAGGTTCCATTCATTATGAGTGCATCATTTTCACTTTGCATAACCTCTTTCCATTTATTACATTCAACAACTTCTATAAAGGACGTTGGTTCAAAGTTAGCAGATAAATTCAATTCACAATCAAATGAGACATCTATGTCATCCCCTGAGTTATATGATTCTCCTCCATCTTTTCTTATTGAGTTCTTGTTCCTATATTTTCGACTTCATCTGGATGGACACTTTCAAGTATCTATATGGCCCACTTTGGAATATTCTTTGATGGTCCATCTTGATCAGTTGGAGGAGCTTCATTCTCTTCAAGGTTCAATATTTCAATCCTCTCAATAACACCATCTAGTTTAAGTAAAGTGGTGGGAATTTATTCTTCACGAGTTTCTTCATGAGGGGGTGTTGGTCCTTTAAAAGGAAATTCCAAATATTTATCTTGATCCAATATCGAGGTCCCCCCTTCAAGGTTTGGAATTTCATTATCACATTCATAATATGTCGTTAGATGAGAAAACTTTTCCAGACGATCAAGTTGTCTTTCAATAGACTTGTCATTTTTCTTAGTTTCAAGAAAAATGGAATCTCTAGAGACAACAAATTTCTTATTTACCTCATCATAACAACGATATTCCTTGGAAGTGTCTGAATACCCCAAGAAAATACATTTTCTACTTCTAGCACCAATTTTGTTTCTTTGCTCCTTTGGTATCAAGGCATAACAAGTGGAACCAAAAAATATGAGATGTTGTTGGAGGAGCTAGTCGGTGAGCCGACTAGACTAGTTAGCTCACCAATTAGAGATTAGGTCGACCTCCAAAGGTCATGTCGGTTGACTGAACTGACAAGTAGTTATTCATAACTGTTTTGTAATCATATATAATAGGCTGTTGAGCCAGATACAAAATTGGTTCGGTTTTATGTTTTTATGAACCCATATGTGTTTTGTGTAATATAAAGTTGTTATTCAATACACTATCCTTGTCTCTTGTCTCTGTATGATCATATGACTCTTTATGTGTATTATTGGTAACTTAGTGATCTGAGTGATTACAACATTGGTTCTATTTCCGGTAGTACACGTACAGATGAAATGACCATTAGCAGATGATCTCAGGGCAAGAGATTAACGACTGGTGGGAGTGTAAAATCATAAACTATTTGCAGAAATACTCTTGGATAAATAAGCTAACTATTGCCCAAGAAAAGGAGAAATTCTTCACTGAAACACATGTAAAGTTTGTAGAATCGGTGCCTCAGTTTTTGAAAAAATTACTGGATGAAAAAGCCGGTAGACACTAAGGAAAAATAGTTGCTCCAGAAACTAATAAGAGGAGGATGAACAAACCTGTTTGAGTGGTTTGAGAAAATCACAAACAATTTCTATCAGGAACAAGCCATGGAAGAGAGAGTCTCGGTCGAAACTATCGAAAAAGAGGTTCTATACCGACTTTACCGAGCAGTTCCTTTTCTCACTACCAACCCTTTTGTTTAGATTCCTAATCGATAAAGGAGTAGGGCATATTGTCGAACCTCAAGTCCATCACTGATCGAACCACCACCGAATACAAACTGGGAGAGAAGCAGAAAGCGTGGGAGAATTCCATTGCTGAAAGGGAGTGGGAGTACTTTTTAAACAAATAGACAAAACTATATGGGGTTAATAAAGTGTCGGGTAGGCTATGGGGGTGTAGATGGTCATGTGTTGGGGTGGATTAGAAGGATTCTAGTTGTCATTAGAAGGAACCACCAGTAATGAACAATTGGGCCAAGAAAGAGATAATTCTGAACGTGACTCACAAAACCACTCTGGATTTACAGAGAATAGAAAGAGAAAAGAGGAAGAAGAGAAGGGAGGAATGAAGAGAGTAGGCCATCTCACTGCAGAGAAGAATGAATACCAGGGTGACTGAACATTAAAGACATCCACCATATTCAGGTCATGACCGACAAGAAGAAGGCATAGATGAAGAGGAAGTGTCACTGATGGAAGAAGATCTATGGATAGAGAAGTGTGAAACTCTCCACATTGAGATACCCCAGGAAGTAATACCTCTATCTCCAGTTAATATGAACTTGATTTCCCGTGTGCAGACCATTGTTGAAGAGGAACTAAGGCTACAAGTTGGTGAGTTTGACGTATGGAGTCGACTAGATGGCGAAGGAAATGAAGTCGATCATTTGGTAATTCGTCGACCTAAGGAAGGAAACTAGGTCACACTCCAATCATACATGTCCAACCAAAGTATTAACCTAGTCTACCTAGGAAATGAAGGAGCACCCCCCCTGCCAAACAAAACTTCAGAAAACACAGAATAGTCAAATCCACAAAGGAGAATATCCAAGCTACAATGGTTAGCTTGGACTTTGGTAGAATGAGTCAAATTGATCCGACTACTTGTTGAGGAGGAGCCGACAAATAAAAATTCGGATGGGAACAAGAGTTTCGTCAGAACTAGCTATGACCAACACAGAGCTGCAGAGAATATCCCACCACCCCTACCACCA
Source organism: Pseudotsuga menziesii (assembly GCA_001517045.1). Lineage (NCBI taxonomy): Eukaryota > Viridiplantae > Streptophyta > Pinopsida > Pinales > Pinaceae > Pseudotsuga > Pseudotsuga menziesii. The sequence goes on from LPNX010452544.1 coordinate 55,846, forward strand.
CCACTTGAAGCAGACACTGATGCCGACGACATGGGGCACGACGCAACACACATCCCCCTCTATGAGGGTGATGAGGATCCTAGATGACACTGGTTCGTCTATGAATTGACATGGGAGGCTAACGTTGTAACTAGTGAAGACAAACATATTGCATAGCTCGTTGGTGCATTACAAAAGAGGGCACTAACTTGGTAAATGACATATACCAACAAGACACCTAACACGATCAAGGAATAAATTAAACAACATTTCTTATCCTTCTTCAAAACACCAGATGCTAAGCATTTGGCAGCAAAAAAGTTGAAAACAACTATTCAGAAACCCACAGAAATTGTTCAGGACTATGAAAAGCAATGGAAGGACATATTGAGCCAATTAGACTATAAAATTGATGAATAGATTTTAATTCAATCGTTTCTTGCAGGACTTCTATAGAAGATCCAAAGACATATAATTCTAGACACATTCAAATCATATGAAAAAGATTTGATGAAAGAACTGTAGGTCGAGATGGACGATGACTATCCAACACATCATGTCGACAACCACATTGAGGAGCAGTTAGAAATCATGCAAAAATCATTAAAAGAACTGAAACTAAAAGGTCAGGACATCTGGTGCACAACCTGCTCGACGACTGGACATACCAAGGACAACTATAGAGAAGAATTCAATCGACAAGATGTTTGTTTTGTTCAAAGAAAATGTTTCTATGACATTTGTGAAGAACATGGATCACACACAACAAAGGAATTTCCTTACAATATGAAAAATGGAAATGCTTCATGGTTTGAGATCTGTGAGGTAAAAATTCATGACAGTCGACTGCCATTTGAACCTAAAGAATTGACAAAATTACCATGCAATCTACTAGAAAAACGTTGTTGCTCAAAACAATGATAATATTCCTAGGAACAATGAACAAAATGAATAAAGTAGCCAACGCTATGAATGTCGAATATGCGAGCGTTGATATGACAATCGTCATGGAGGATTTGGAGGCTGATTTAATGTAAATCGGGACAATCGACCATGACGACCCATCCAGTGTTTTACATGCTATAAAGAAGGCCACCGCTACATAGATTGTTTGTATAAAGATCGAACTGACCTGAAATTTTGTACTAGTTGTGGAGTGGGCGATCAGTCACTAGAGGATTGTTCCACTATACTTGACAAAATCAATAAGAAGAAAAATGTTAACGTCTTGTCGTGTGTTAATAAATGTGATATAATTCCTACAAATAATTTACATGCAGTCACTAGACAAGGAACAAAGACTGGTAATGATAATCCATGCACAAGTAAAATAAAAAACAAAGATGATTATCCTAATCCCATAAATAAAAAACAATTGTACAATGATGCATCAAACATGTTCCAAGAGTTCTCCCAACAAGAAGAAATTAATAACAGTCGACAAGATGTCTCACAAGAATTACTTAACTTAATATATAATGACAAATCAGTAGCACAATTTATTAATCTGTTATATAATATTAAGAACAAGCCTAGCAAACTAAAAACATATGCAGCCTTTGGATCCCAAGTAAATATTATGGCATGAGATACATGGGAACAACTAGGAAAACCTTGTCTGAATGAGTCAGGCATATATCTCAAATTAGCATATCAAGGACTAATCGAACGTATCGGCGTATGGAGCAATGTCAAAACAACTATTAAAGTAATTACCACAAAAGTCGATTTTTAAATCATCGACCTGAAACAAGGATCTAGTTCTTTCCCAGCCTTAGTGGGCCGACCATGGGGTCAAAAGATGAAAGCATCGATATAGTTAGACAAAGAGAGGATAAAACTTAAAGGAAATGGACAAAAAATTATTGTCCCCATTCACACTTCTCAAGGTTAACCTTGGACTGAACCGATAGATGAAGAAGTTGACGCTTGACAACTCTACAAAATCCAAAATAATGAAGACTATATTGAGCCAAACATCTACGAGGAACTTCACTTAGGGAACCAAGACCCAGTTGGATATAATTTGGATGTAGAATTATACGATTGGGAGATAGAAAATTATGAAACTCAATCACGAGGATGCTAGACTGTCCAAGCTATATCAAAGAAACTAAACTGATAATTCTTTTCACTGTCCATCATTCCAAAAATATCTGAAAGAAAAATTAGGGAATACCCTTATTTAGCATCGATTAAAACATAAAATAAACAACCTATTCGGTATAAAGAAAGAGAGTCACCAGTACTCCATATCGAACACGTTTCTAAAAAATTAGGAGAGCATGGACGACTACAAATCCTTGTTGATATGTTTATAGGTCAAGTTGTTCGATGGTGGGATACCCATCAGTCGAGGCTACAAACGTGGACAATAGCTTCAACATACTTCGTTGAGAGATTCAGTGGAAGGAAGCTAACTAAACAGGCACAAATACCAGTCTTCAAACAAGGACAAAACCCTGAAAATCATATAAGTATATGCAAAAGGGAATGGAGAATACTTGGGTACGAAGACGAACGAACATGGCCACACTTATTTCTATCCACACTTGGTGACTTACCAAACAAATGGTATACGATGGAATAAGCTCGAGGTGAAACATTCATATGGTAGGAACTTAAGGAAAATTTCATTAAAGACTTTAGATTCATACCAGAAGATGCCAAACTGGTCGAAGCAACAGAACAAATAAAAACATTTATACAACCGACTTCTCATACGTCAACACAAAAACATAACCGACTAAAAGCATCTTGTAATAACATTTAATCGAATAGAATACCATAGTTGACAAGACTTCGACTGGAGAATTAGCACACACATGGAAAAATATTTCAGTGGAAAAATGATCATCCAAAAACAATAAAACCAATTAAAAAAATACTCAAAGTTGAGTCGACCAACATAGAAGATACTGACAGGATGACAACAACAGACTTCTCGGCATCATTTTCACATTTTAAAGAAGGAAGTCGACAAATCAATGAAAGCAAGGAGCCAAAATGGATGGACGTGAAAGTTAAAATCAAAGAAGTCAACATCTCTAATGATAATTGACCAAAATTGGCACGAATAGGTGATTATTGGAACGACGAACAAACAGCCTAAATAGATAACCTACTTAAGGAATTTCAAGATGCCTTTGCCAGAGACTATAAATACCTTAAAGGATTAGTACAAGAGATGGGTGAAATGAAAATAGACATAAAACCTTATGCAAAGACCAATTAAGAAAAGGCCTTACAAATTAGCTCACAAATACAAGAAAATAGTGAAAAAGGAGATTGACAATATGCTAAGCACTAGGGATCATATATCCAATCAACCAATCGGAATGGGAAAACCCTATGGTCATCCAATAGAAAAAGCACAATCTGACAAAATTACGAATCTGTGTCAATTTCCGAGAACTAAATAAAGTCACCCTAACAGATCCATTTCCAATGCCATTCGCAAATGAAATTTTAAATGAAGTCGTAGGACACGAGTGCTACTCTTTTACAAATGGATTCTCAGGATATAATCAAGTTCCGATTACTAACGAAGACCAAAAGAAGATGACATTTGTCTGTGAATTTGGTTCATTTGCTTACAACGTCATGCCATTTGGGCTAAAGAATGCACTGAATGTATTTTCAAGGATAATGGTCAAAGCATTTCAAGAATACATATACAAAACAATGGATGTATACTTTGACGATTGGACTATTTACTCCATGTTGAAGGATCATTGCAAGTGGCTAACACTAATGTTGGAAATAAGTCGACAAATCCAGCTTTCACTCAATATAAGGAAATGAATCTTTTTGACCCCCATTGGAATATGATTAATACATATCGTATGCAAGGAGGGTATCAAAGTCAACTTTGCCAAAATAAAGATCATCCTAGACCTAAAAACCCCAGTAAACCCAAAACAAGTCAGAGTGCTATTGGGACATACGAGATATTATATAAAATTCATTCGTCACTACTCAGATATGACGTACCTGTTAGAAGAGCTATTGAAATAAGACCAAGAATACAACTGGACGGAGGAATGTGATGCTTCCTTCGACACATTGAATAAAAAATAAGTTGAAGCACCCATTCTCATATTCCCAAACTGGTTAGTCAAATTTCACGTCCACATTGATGCATCAGGAATAGCAATAGGTGCAATATTGCCAACAACCTGGAGATGACGAGATGGACTATCCAATTGTGTATAGTAATCAAAAACTAAATAAGGCATAACATAACTATTCAACGACAGAAAGAGAGGCATTAGGAATGGTATTTGCACTACAGAAATATCAACATTACCTATTAGCTAATCCTTTCATATTCTGCACAAATCACCAAGCTTTAAAATACTTAGTAAAAAAACCATTACATCATGGGAGAATATGTCGTTGGTTGTTACTGTTCCAAGAATTTGAGTTCGAAGTAGTAGTTTGACCAGGGAAGCTAAATGTCAGACCTAACCACTTGTCGAGAATCGACAAGGGAGAGGAACCGACAAGAGTCGAAGATGATCTTACGGACGCACATCTATTTCGAATAGAAGATGTACCAATAGAATTAGAAGAAATAGCTCAATTTCTAGAGAATGGTTAGGCACCTAAAGGTATGAACACTAAAAAAAAAACAAGTTCTAGCAATGAAGGTCGCACCATACACTCTAATTAATGGATTCCTGTATAAAATGGGCTTGGATGAAGTACTCTGTCGATGTGCCTTAGAGCATGAAAGAGAAAATATAATGCATGAAGCACACTATGGACCAGTTGGAGGATATTTCCAATTGGACATGGCTGCTAAAAAGATTCAACAGTCCGGACTATGGTGGTCGACACTACACAAATATTGTTGAAAGTTTGTTAGTAAATGTGATTGATGTCAACGCTTAGGTCGACCTTTACCTAGTAATGAGATGCCTTTAATTTTGGTAAACCCAATCCTAACATTTGAAATTTAGGCTATTGACTTTATTGGACCATTTCCATTTCCAGAAAGAAGGACAGGCACACGATATATCATAACAACAGTGGAATATGTTACTAAATGGGAAGAGGAAGAACCTATCGAAACATGCTCTAGTGAAGTGGCTGCTAAGTTCATATATGAAAATATAATTACTAGATTTGGGTGTCCATTGACCTTAATCAACAACCAAGGATCACATTTTATTAACATAACTATTGCAGCATTGACAAAACAATTCAAGATCGACGACAGACAAAGTACATCTTATCACCCTCGGTCTAATGGGGTAATAGAAGCATTTAATAAAACCCTAACAAGAGGCCTAACAAAAATATATAACACTGATAAAGATGACTGGGATGAAAAAATTCCTGCTGACCTATGGGCTTATCGAACAACATATAAACGATCCACCGACCAAACTCCATTTTGACTAGTCTATGGCCAAGAAGTAGTCACCCCCCTACAATTTCGACAACAGACACTGATAATAGCTAACATATTACATATTAATGTCGAAGAAGCAAAGAAGGACCGACTAATGCAACTAGCTAAGCTAGAGGAAGTCTGACTTATGGCTATACAACATCAATAAATTTAAAAATAGCAACAAAAATCATGGCACGACCGAAATATTAAAAATAAAAATTTGTCGGTTGGAAATATTACACTATTGTATAATATTCAGGTGAAAGACAAACCAAAGAAACTCCACATAGAGTGGATGGGACCCTATATCGTAGAAGAAATCAATGCCAATGGATCAGTCCGAATGAGAACGTTACAAGGAAGAGTGTTTTGGAAACTGGTAAACGGTGCCCGACTAAAACAGTATCAAAAATGAAAAATAAAAAGAGAAACAGTTACATAACTGCTAACAAAATCTATAAAAATAAAAAAAACCTAAAACTAACCAAAAAAAAGAATCAAAGAAGACCAAAATGACAGGAAATCTAGAAAGATGTAGCAGAATGCAATTTGACAATAATCAACATTTCCATCATCGACATACCACATACCAACCATACAATCGACATTGACAAGAGGATCAAAAGGTCCAATTAGTCCATCATGACTACGGTTAGAAGGAGCACCAAAACCAGAGCGCATTAAAAGAGCCTTCAATAGAGCGTCCTTTACCAACAAATATGCCATTAATAACTCCATCGACAAGATCGCCATCCACCCCACCTATAAATACTACATCAGACAAAGATTTCATACCATTTTACAAAGAACTAGAGCGACAGATTTACCAGACCTCTGAGAGAAAATTACCTGCGAAGAAATTCGAGCTAAAAACCAACAAGATGGTCCCAAAGAAAACCAGAGCCATGACAACCAAAGCAAAAGAATTGGAATATGCTACAACTACATTAGTGAAACGATTGGGAAAAATTAAAAAGGAAAAAGTACTGCGAAACTGGTATACTTATTATGTCCAGGTATTCCAGTAGGATCGAGAGACTCGGGAACACATCAAATCATTAAAAAATAAACAAGCTGGTATGGAGGAAGCAATGAGGAGCACAGTACAAAATCAAATTGTACTGGAGACATCAAAACTCGAAAAATTATAAAAACAAGCACATCAGTGGATGAATCAGGCACTACTCAGCCTCGATACACTTGATAAAATTTGTCCATGAATGAAAATATTACTCGACACAAAAGAGGAAAAAACTCAACTGTTGGGGATCGACATGATCAATATCACAGACCTACGAATACAAGAGAAGATGTCAATTCTGTCAAGCATTACAACCTTGAACATTGACATTAGGAATTCTCTCCGCAATTGGATAGAATTGCAGCATCAACTAGCCATTACAGCAGAAGCCATTGTGGAGATATGTGTATAGAAACGACCATCCATTCAACTGCACATCCCATGAAAATAGAGCAATTGGAAGAAAACTACTTCAGACAGGATGTTTTTGCCTCCCTTGTTTCTTCAAGACAAAGAAATATTTTGTTCCTGGGGGAGATGTTGGAGGAGCTAGTCTGTGAGCCGAATAGACTAGTTAGCCTACTAATTAGGGATTAGGTTGACCTCCAAAGGTTGTGTCGGTTGACTGAACTGACAAGTAGTTATTCATAAGTGTTTTGTAATCATATATAATAGGCTGTTGAGCCAGATACAAACTTGGTTCGATTTGATGTTTGTATGAACCCATATGTGTTTTGTGTAATATAAAGTTGTTATTCAATCTACTATCCTTGTCTCTTATCTCTGTATGATCATATGACTCTTTATGTGTATTATTGGTAACTTAGTGATCTGAGTGATTACAAAAGATGCCTAACCGAAGGAAGGTGTCTAAACCACAATTCACGTGGATTCTTCTCTTCAATAGCATGATATGGAATTATATTTCTCAAATATGTTGCACATGCTACTGCATTACCCCAAAACACCAATTTCAGATTCTTGAAAACCATCATTGATGTTGCCATATTCATTAATGTTCTATTCATCCTTTCTGCTACACCATTTTTTTGAGGATTATAAGGAAATGTAGTTTGATATGTAATCCCATGTTTGGATAGATAATATTCAAATTCATTAGAGGTGTATTATTTACCATTATCATATCGAAATGTACCAATATTTTCTTGTGCTTGATCCTCTATCCATGAATGAAAGTTCTTGAATCTTTGAAATGATTTAGACGTTGTATTAAATAAATATACCCAATACATTCTTGAATAATCATCAACAAAGGTCATGAGGTTGTTATAGCTGATTTTACCACTCTAGGTGAATCACACTTTGTATGGCCTTCCCCTATCCCTCTGCAAACTCCTTAGGCCTGTGGACCATTTTTTGTCCTTTGATGTTTCCTTGACCATCCCTAAAAACATGTGAAAAATGATACACGTGACTTTTAAACCCTTAATCGCGTATATACGTGGGTTTTACCCCTAAAATCGCGTACATTGGGATGTGTACAAAATCCAAATCCTTTTGGAGTTTTCCTTGACATGGATCCGACTCACTTGATTCCTGGCCTTCCCTATGCCTTGAGATTGCTCGGATTCGACCTTTCATTACCCCTTTGAAAAGCTATATAAGGAACTCTATGGTACATTGAAGGCATATGAGAGAATTGAGAGCAAAGAAACTATAGTCCATTGTTGCCGAAACTTATGCTTGAGTTTGCATCCCTTTGTCCCTTGGAGCACTTTTGTGTTCTTCCCAAGCTTGCCTTTTGCTTGTGAGCTTGCTATCGAGAGATGGAGGATTGAGGTGGTGGAGGCCCAAGTGGGGGATTCAGTTTCTCTGATTTGTAGACATGCCGACAGAGGTTGTATCTATTGTAATCTATGATTTATATTAATAGAAATATCTTTTCCTGTCCAATAATGTGTGTTTGAATGAATATTGTATCCATGGGATGATTTCAAATGTTTATACATTGTTGAATATATATGCTAGAATAGATCTAACACCATGATATATAGTATGCTTGTATTGTTTACTTGTTGTTGAGGAAGTAATTTATCAATTCAAGCTGAAGTTGGAAAGCTCAATGGGGATCTACTTCAACCATCTGAAATAAGGTACGAGGTCTAATCCTTTAGTGTTAGACATTTAATTTCTATTACATATTGGAAAGTATTGATTTCTGGAGTGAAGTTGTCTGTTGTGGTACCCCAAGCCATAGGAATTTCTCTGCGTAATAGAATTGGCAACTCTGTTGGGGACGTTCCTTGTTTTTATTTGGGGTTTGCGAGCACAATGGGCTTGATATTATTGACTTGCTCTTTGTTTCTCCTTGTTTCTGTGTTGCATTTTATAGTATGTTCATCCATTGACACTCCCCTTTATTGGTTTGACCCTTGGCCTGCTTTTTACCACTGCCTTCTCTGTATACACAGGTTTTTGGCCAAAAGTCACGTACATACGCAGATTTTTGGCCAAAAGTCACGTATACATGCAGGTTTTTGGCCAAAATCCGCATATACACGCAGGTTTTTGGCCAAAAGTCGCGTATATACGCAACTGTTCTTTAAACAGTCACATACATCCTCCCTTTTGGTGAGTTTGATGTTGTGGGAAGTTTCTAGGTGGGTTGTGAGTGTGGTTGGGTCTTCCTTGGGTTTGATGTTGTCTGTTGGATGCTTCTTTTGTGACCAAAGACTGATTTTTCATTGATTTTTCTTTGAAAGTAGTTTTAGTCATTTATCCTTTTTGTTTTTCCATTAGTGCATTACTCTTTTTTGTCTCGGTGTCTTGCTGAGCTTGTCTTTTATACTTGCTACAGAGACTGAGAGTTTTAGATGACTTTTATTGCATTTTTCATTCTTTTATATTGAAAAGTACAAAGTAGTTGCACTCTTAGTTGCGTCTTAGATATGTATTTGAGGAGGTACTTGCATTGGATTTCTTGGATGAGAGTTGTGTTTAGGCTTTCATATAGGAAGGATTGCATTGGCATTCGGAAAGGAATATGTATTTATGCATCTCATGTAGTGACATACCCTATTTTTCATTTGACAAAGATTGCACTTAGCATTGTTTGTTATGGTGTGCATATTTACTTCACTGCTAAGTCATAACTTCATTAGTTGTTCGACCATTTCCCTTTGAGTAATCACAGCCAAATAAAATCAACGCATAATAAAATGAATTACACTCTTTTCTTTTATAGGGTGCACCAACAAGATTAGGTTTTAGGATCTTGGAATAGTTCATTATGAGTAAATTCTCCAAGATCACTAAACAACAACATGTATGTGTTTGTCAGGGTGAGTGTGTGAAATCCTTGGTATAACCAGTGTTTCTCAGGATCCTCCTCTCAAAAGGGAGTTAAGCACGAGGCAGTGTGAGTGGTTATTGATTGGGATGACCCCTAGTCATAACTGAGTAGCACCGTAGATATTTCCAGGATTATATTCGTATCTGGGGGCTCTTTCGAGAGTTTCAGACTTTTCTACCTTTCCCATATGGTCAATCCCGCCTGCGACTATCTGCCTAAGCATTGATTATATTGAGGTGACCTTAGTGGCCTTACCTAGGATATCGAGGGGGTACTTTGCAAGGGTTATTCTGCGGGTGTCCCGGCCAGGTTGGGGTCGAACAGCACAGTTGCTTTACACGTTGAAGTCGAGGGCCACTATAATTGGTTACATACCTCTGCTTGTAGTGTATGGGAGTTTCGAGCCTCTCCTAGGCGAGACATACTTGCTTCATTCGGGAGCTCACATATTCTCCCCTTGGTTTTCTTGTATTTTGGCTATATATTTTCTTAGGAGTGTGCTCTTTGTGCGCTAGTTGGCCTTTGGGATCGTGGTTACTTGAGTATATTTATGCTCTCTTGAGTTTGGGTCCTTTTATTTTTGGCATGCCCGGTATCCTATCTCCCTTCCTTGGTCCTAGTGCGGACCCTGGTGTCAGACTTGGGGGCATCACAGCCCCCTACCGTGCTCATAGATTTGGGAATGGTCATCTTCCATCCTCTACTCCATTTGTGGAGGATTTTTTCCCTTTGCTCGATCTTTACACCAGTGGTCACCATCATGGGGGTGGTAGTGGATGCGTGAACATTGGGTCTACACCTTACTTTCATTTTTATGTCCCATCGTTCACCGCATTGTTTCCTTTGGGTGCAGTTGTCATGATCATTCCTCCCTATATCCTATAGTTTGGATTCTTTATTGACTATTTTGGGTTGTTTTGGACTAATATGGTTGTCATGTAGGGTCCATTCTTGGTACACTCTCTGTGAGGGTTTGACCCGTTCGTGCCTATCTTAGGTATCATGTCTAAACTAGCATATAGGTTAGGTTTCATCACCGTTTACATTTTGCATGACCTTATGACCATTTCATCGTAAATTTAGGTACGAACCCACTTTATTGTGTCATGGAACCTTCTTGCTATTTTAGAAGTGGCATGATATGAGTGGTAGAGCTTCACCTTACATGGGTACCCTAGTTAGCGCCTTATTTGCATTCGGTGCCAATGCTGATGTTTTCTCCTTTAGGGTGTGGGAGTCCGTTGTATAGTACTACCATGACATTTCGCAAGAGCCTCATACTCCTCTTGATCTTTTTCTGGCCTATTTCCCTGAGGACTCCCTCATGTCAAGTTGTGAATGCATTATCATGAGCTTTGCCTGCCTCATTGAGCCTTATGTCGACTTACCTGACATTGCATTTCAGCCATATAGCCTGAGCTTGTCTCATGTCTAGCCATGCAGAGCCATTTTTTATATCCTTTGCAGCTTGATTCCCTTTTTACCGGGAGGGGATTTTCCCTCGAGTGTCGATATCCTACACATGTATCCTTGCATTGAGCATAGGTATGTTCCACTGCTTGGAACTAGTTTGTTTTCCCTTATGACACTCATCTCCTCCTAGTCTGTAACTATAAATCAATTTGATTCTTTTTCAAGATTTTTAAATATTTGAAAAATTCCAAAAAAAATCAAAAAACCAAAAAGCCAAGGAAAGATGTTATCTTTGGTAGCTATCAAGTCGTGTCACCTTCGAACATAGCACTACATATCACATCCATTGGTTGGGTTTATAGTTTGAATTTAGGAGCTGTACTTGTTTATCTAAGTTTATCTCCACCGACTGGTTAAGCTTCCAGTCCCTATGGAGCCTTTGTCGATGCCTCCTGTGTCGCAGAGATGTTCCAGTTTGTATATCAAGTCTATGCTGCCTTTATTCAGTCACCATACATCGTTATGCTCTTGTTCGAAAGGAAGTTGAAACCTAAGTCGACCATTCCTCAGTTATCTTGACTTTGCATGTTGGCCGTTCCCGGTACAATTACTGGTTTGTGCACCTTATGATCGAGTCCTTCCACATTATACAGCTTTGCTGAGTACCTCGTATTGGATGATGGGGGATGCCTTAATGCCTTCCTTCCAGCAGATTTCATCCCATCGACTTCAGATCATTTATTCTGGGATTGGAATCTAGAGTCATTTTTGAGTGCCTTGAGACTTGCAGTCATTAGTGGCAGGTTCTCTCGCCATCGATAGTCTTTGGGAATACATCAATGTCCCCTGATTGATGGATCCTCTCAAGTGTTCGACCTCAACACATTTATTCACACTTGTTAGTTTGCACTCTAGTACCTTGATTCCCATTTTCATTATCGGTGGGTGGTCTCGTGTCTGTTAACGGTATACATCAATGACTAGTAATAAGACAATGGACTACTATGTTCGACCTCGACACCTCTATTCACATAGTAGGACATGTACTCGTAGCAGTTTGTGTAGAAGACTTTCCAGATTGGTGGCATATTTTATATGCTACCTCCTTGATCATGCTAGTGTTCATGAGACTTCAGCTCTTGTGACTTGATTCCAGTATATGTCAGACATTTCCAGCCACTATGGAGATCTTGATCTGTTATATATCTTCAGCCATTATGGAGATCATGGTCCTTTGTATATCTTCATCATGGAGATGCTGATCTATGTATATTGTTTTTTGGCGATGACCACTTATGTGATATCTTGTATCATGCCTATTCATGGCCATTGTACTCTTATGTATCTGGGACTGCTACATGTATTTGCAATTATGTGCAGAGATGTATCATTGTACTATGCTGATTGGGTGGCTGGTCTTCGACTTGGGATTCTTCATCACTCCACTTCTGGGATGGACTTATAATGTATTTCGGCCATCATATGACCCCTCTGACCTCACACATTAGGGGGCATCTATTATAGCTGATTTTACCACTCCAGGTTAATCACACTTTGTATGGACTTCCCCTGTCCCTCTGCAGACTCCTTAGACCCCGTGGACCATTTTTTGTCCTTTGATGTTTCCTTGACCATCCCTAAAAACATGTGAAAAATGATACACGTGACTTTTAAACCCTTAATCGTGTATATACGTGAGTTTGAACCCTAAAATCACATACATCGGGATGTGTACAAAATCCAAATCCTTTTGGAGTTTTCCTTGACATGGATCCGACTCACTTGACTCCTGGCCTTCCCTATGCCTTGAGATCGCTCGGATTCGACCTTTCATTACCCCTTTGAAAAGCTATATAAGGAACTCTATGGTACATTGAAGGCATATGAGAGAATTGAGAGCAAAGAAGCTATAGTCCATTGTTGCCGAAACTTATGCTTGAGTCTGCATCCCTTTGTCCCTTGGAGAACTTTTGTGTTCTTCCCAAGCTTGCCTTTTGCTTGTGATCTTGCTATCGAGAGATGGAGGATTGAGGTGGTGGAGGCCCAAGTGGGGGATTTAGTTTCTCCGATTCGTAAGTGTGTTGACAGAGGTTGTATCTATTGTAATCTCTGATTTATATTAATAGAAATATCTTTTCCTATCCAATAATGTGTGTTTGAATGAATATTGTATCCATGGAATGATTTCAAATGTTTATACATTGTTGATTATATATGCTAGAATAGATCTAACACCATGATATATAGTATGCTTGTATTTTTTACTTGTTGTTGAGGAAGTAATTTATCAATTCAAGCTGAAGTTGGAAAGCTCAACGGGGATCTACTTCAACCATCTGGAATAAGGTACGAGGTCTGATCCTTTAGTGTTAGACATTTAATTTCTATTGCATATTGGAAAGGATTGATTTCTGGAGTCAAGCTATCTGTTGTGGTACCCTAAGCCATACGAATTTCTCTCCGTAACAGAGGTACTTATTACCATTTTTGGAAGAAATTGGCATGGGGCCACATAAGTCAGAATGAATCAATTCTAACTTTCTACATGCTATAAATTTTGACTCCCGAAAAGGATGCTTACTTTGTTTTCCTAGTATGCATGCATCACATTTGTTTCTATGTTTAGGAATAGTATGTAAATCATATACACCATTCTTTCTTAACAAATGAATATTGTTATGATTGAAGTGACCAAATATTGCATGACACAATACATTGGATGACATATTACCTTCTTCAAGCTAGAACATATAGGCAAAGTTTTGAACTATTGCAGAACAAACCTTCAACTTTAGCAGCTTTCCATATTCATACCCTATGATGATGACCTTGTTTTCAAAGGACTTCCTTATCTCTACAATTCCATAAAACATGTGGATGGAATGTCCTTCTTGTTAAATCTACACCAAGGACAAAAAGCTTCTTTGCAACTCTGAAAGATAGAGAACATTATTTAACACAAAATCGGGGAAAATAGGAAGCTTGATCTCTATTAGACCAATTCCCCTTGGTTTGAGGCTACATTTTCCTGCAAAGTACACTTTTCCATTTTCAATGTCATTCAATTCTTCAAAACAATCTCTTCTGAAATTCATATGAGAAGTTGCACTAGTATCAAGCAAACAACAATCTTTGAAATATGAAAGAGAGTTTATTTCACTAATACCAAGATTACATTGTGAAACTATACAATGAGTTGATTCATCTCTTCTTTATTTTGATTGTGTCTATTTTTTATGTATTCCCAAGGATCCCAACATTGATCTGTTTCATGTCCATTCTTTCCACAATGCTTGCACTTCATATATGATCTTTTGCTTGAGTTTTTTTATGCCCCCTTTGCCTCTAAAATTTATTTTTCCTCGTCCTATTCTGCAGATATCTCCCTTAGAAGGGTCTTTGGGATGATTCTTTACTTTCTCATTAAAGAAAATGGATTCTCTAACAGGATCACTTGATTTCTTTATCTTTTTGGATTATCCTAGATATGTGTTCTTTCCAATGAGGACGTCACCAACCAAAAAGTGCTTCTTCAATATGGAACCTGCAACCTACATAATAATTGAAAGAAAATATGGGATGCAGGTTTAAGTTCCTTCTCCTTTACAAATTACAATAAATGATTATGCAGCTTATTACACAATTCTACAGCCTATTACAAATAAAAATGCAGCTGCTTAAAATAGTTATGTAGCACTATCTAAGTAGCTCCAGAGTTCTATTACATTCAAAATCCTTATTTCTTATGAGATTTTAAGAATACATTTACACTTTGTTCAACAGCTACAAAAAAATATTGTAGCAGAATAGCGCAGGTAACAACAGTATACTTCACAGTTTGATTGCAGTATAGAGTTGGTGACATAGGAAGTCTTTGACAGGAATATTGCTCTTCGAAAAATTCAAAATATACTTTTTGCAGCAAAATGGAAGAGAAAAAATCCTCAACAATTCAATAAATAGTCGCATCAATATTTAAATTACTTCTTACATCTAAATAACTGAACGAAGGGTGGACTATCAGTAAGTCAATATTCAACTAGGAAACAATCTTCTTATAGCATGTGGTCACAACAATGATCTCATACCCAAATTAAACAACTCCAGGTCTTGATGGATTCAAGACGTAGCTTCATGCAAATAAATTTAATCATGGGATTATTTACTCATGTGCAGGCTTAATCTTCACACGTTCCACCAGCATTCTTGTAGTGAGGCAGAGCATCAGTTCTTAGCTAATATCTTCAAATGGATGTGAGCAGCTTCAGGACAATAGAAAGAAGTTGAAGCACTTATCCAAAATCGCAGCATGCATTTTCTCCGACGCATTAGAAATCATATCAAGTATACATATCACAATAGTCATGGCTCATCAAATACATCACATACGCAACATTGTTGATTCATACAACATATACAGGCTCATAAAACAATCGTTCATAATTCATTTACACAAAAAATACTTGTTGAAATCCCTCTTTCAACACCACTCACACATATGAATATATTTGTAGACTTATATTATCCAATATTAAAAATTCAATGCAATATTCACATTTGTTGGAGCATATATTATTGTTAGAGCATCATACCACCTTGTACCATGGTCACATACACCTAGGTTACATTTTTATTTGTCTTGTACTTATGTCATATGGTCCAAACCTTGGTTATATTGGTCTAGCAAGGTATATGGGGGGTTTTTGGACTCATTAATGCACCCAAGCACCCTATTTTTGGAAAAATAAGAGCATGAGCACCTTAATTTATGACATTTAAGTCCATGGGGTTCTCCTACTCCTTAAAATATGGAATTGATTTGACTAGAGGCACCCATGCATGTATTTGGGTGGTTTTTGGCCCTTTTGGACCATTAAATGCTGCCTAGAGACACTCCCACTCACCCATTCACTCTAGAATTCCTATGCTACCCTCATTTATGTCCTATAATTCTTCACCCACGTTCACATCTCCATTCATGACCGTTTGAGGTGGTTTGGGAGCTCATTTGTCAACCTAGGGGGTTTAAGGCCCAATCTAAGCCTGCCACATGTATGCCACCAATTTTCCTCCTAAGGATAACAATTTTATCCCATTTTATTATAAATATGTACCACACATATTTACAATTTGTACACTAATATAAACTTCAATTGTTGGCACCATCTATGTGTGTTAATTTGCTCAATTTTACTATTTTTCTGCATAGTTTGTGAATGCCTTGAATTGTGAAGATTCCCTTATCTCCTAGATCTTGTTGTGAAACATATTTTCACATGGTATCATATCTCTTTGGATATGCAAATAAAATCTAGAGTTTTTGAGTTGTTATCTAGGGTATTTTTGATAAAATTTTGAGTGTTTGCATTGCAGGTACATCTAGTGTTTCTATCAATCAATGCGCAAACAAGAATGGAGAAAACTCATGTATGGCTTACCCAGTTCAACTATTTTTAAAGGAAGGATGAAATGGTGATCCAACTGAGGTAGAAATTCCTCTACAGAGTCACCATGGGAACTGAGACCGATCCCAACTCTGCTGTGGAAAAATCGAAGTACTTCAACAGACTAGATGAATCATTCATGATGCTTTGCCTCGATATTTCGAGGGATATTCTCTTCCATGTAGATATTCTTGGTACAAACAATGAATTTTGGCTCAATCTCGAGTCATTTTTTTGGAATACTGATTAGATGAGAGGCCACCAACTCGAAAATGAGTTGATCTCATTGAGCCCAACTCACTTTGAGATGATCCAAGATTTCTTCACAAAGTTAAAATTGTTGGTGCTTTAGCTGAAACAATGTGGCATTGATAAAAAAATATGAGAAGCTGATATTGTCTATCCTTTTGAATCTAGGGCTTGAGTATTATATTTTTGTCTCGACATTCCATTCAGGAAAGCTAACAGTTCAAAATTGGAGAATGCCTCCACTAGAATACTTCATGGAGTCTTTGACTCGGGAACAAGACAAGTTAATGAAAATGGGTAGCATAAAATCCACCAAGGATACGGGCCCTGTTGCAGGTGTGTCGAATCAAGCCAAAGGAAATAAGAAATACAAGGATTCGAAGCAACAAAGAGTGAAGGAGAAGAAGCATTTGGATGTGGAAAGCTCAAGTTCAATTGATGAGGATTCGAAAGCAAAGAGGATGAAGATTAAGAGAGAGAAGAACAAATGTGATTATTGCATAGGTTCACATCATGAAAAATATTATTTCATAAGGAATTTGGACATCATGACCAAGATCCTTGAAGACAACAATATTGATGTTCCAGATTTTGTAAGAAGAGAGGAGCCCAAGCTCTCTTTGGAGAAAGAAGATGGTAAGTGCTTGTATGATTTGGGTGCTAGGGTAAAACTTGTTTCTCATATATATGTTTCAGATATATTTGTTTATTAATGAGTGTCTGATATATCAGAATCTAAAACCTCCATTCCTTCCTTGGAAGAAACCCTAAATAGTTCACCAAAGTTTCCTCCAAAAACTAATTATTTTTCAGTAGTTTCCGACTTGTCTTCTGAAATATCTTTCCCAATCCATTCATATCCTTCCTATTTTTATTTTAAAGGTTATACATAGGATTATATGAATGTTATGACATTCATAAACTCATTTCCCCAACCATTTGATACCCAAAGGACCCTGTAACTCTCAAGTTCGCTAGTTGGAAAATCTCAAATTACATTGTTTCCAATATTATGTCACTTGTGTATGTTGTTTTTATGTCTTGCATATCATTCATTGGTTGGAAATCCATGTCATTGGACTTCATGGGAATACTGTTCCACATGTATAGACCTGATATCACCACCTATGGTTCAAATTTAAATTCTCCAGACCATCCAAGTTCGCTCAATTGTTAGTATGGTCTAGTTACCAATTATTTTCCTACTATGGACCCATTCACTCATGGAGACACTATACCTCTAGTATTTTCCATTGTATATGAATTATATTCTGATATTTAAGAGACTCATGAGATTTTTTATATATTTATGAAGGTGCTTCATCAAATTGGGAAGAAGATTCATGGCTTAATTCATGATATGGCAGCTACACATGAAGCAGATTTTGTTGAGTCTTTTGATGCTCTTTGGGAAAGAGTTTGCAGAGATATCTTTTACATTATTGATTATGCATCCTTATCAGAGTATGGTTGCAGCAAAAATCATTCTTATGATGCTCCTCCATCATCAAATGATAAACATGAAGGGGCCTCTCCACATGTTCTTTGTCTACAATACATAGATGCATTGATGCATGATCTTGGCATCCACAAAATATTCACCAATTCCATCACCAAGAATTTGTTCCTTCAGCTCATTCAAGTGAAGAAGAAGACCCGTTAAAGGCATTTTGATCACCTCTGTGTCATGTCCATTCTTGAGGGAGGATTTTCCCAATGAGGTTTTGCCTCTTTCATCATTTTTACATGGACAAATAAATTATTTTGTAAGAGGTGGCGTGAGCCTTAGTTTCCAAGGCCTCAATTTTTTATGTGGTTACACTAAGTCGGGACTAAGGGGGGGTTTTAGAGCATCATAACTCCTGATACCATGGTCACATACACCTAGGTCACATTTTCATTTATCTTGTACTTATGGCATATGGTCCAAACCTTGGTTATATTGGTCTAGCAAGGTATATAGGGGGATTTTGGACTCATTAATGCACCCAAGCACCTATTTTTGGTCAACTAAGAGCATGAGCTCCCTCATTTATGAAATAATTACTTGGGGCACTCCTACTCCTTAAAATGGGAATCGGTTTGACCAGAGGTGCCCATCCTACCCTCATTTATGTTTTAGCATGCTTCTCCCACATTCACATCTCCATTCGTGACTGTTTGAGGTGGTTTGGGAGCTCATTGGTCAACCTAGGGGGGTTTGAGGCCCAATCTAATCCCGCCACATTTATGCCACTAATTTTTCTCCTAAGGCTAATTATTTTCTCCCATTTTATTATAAATATGTACCGCACATATTTACAAGTTGTACACTAATATAAACTTCAGTTATTGGCACCATCTATGCCTGTTAATTTGCTCACTTTTATTGTTTTTCTACATACTTTGTGAATATATTGAATTGTGATTATTCCCTTAGCTCCTAGATATTGTTGTGAATAACATTTTCAAAATTATTTCTCCACATCGATCATAACTCATACTTAGCAGTTCATCATTCATGGGCTCATCTTAGCAGCAAACATGAACTCATACAAGATGCAGATACATGAAATTATTTCCACTTCAAACTTCACGCTAATTTATAGAGTAAAATTAAGGTTTTATCATTCCCAATGATCATAAGTAAATACAACACCAAATTTTTACCATCACACACTTGAGAAAGGGAATGAATCTCCACCACTAGTCTTCATTAATTGGGATTCAAAGAAATTGCAGCAGCAAATCACAACTTCAGTTCTTCACGTAAATGAATAGGTGCGACTCTTCAAAAGGTTCTCTTCAGTATTGTAAATTATTCAATCGAATGAATAATGACCGTCCCGTTCAAATTTACAGCATACACTCAAGATGTTTAATCCAAAATCTACTTCAATTCCATGCAAGTGTGAGAAAAGGTGGCTCACGACCCTTTAGGATAAGTTACATATTGTAGCATACGAGAAAACATGATAAAGAACGTCTCAATACACTTGCAAAGATAGAATGTGGACGCAGTCATGAAATATAAGTGTGGACTCTCACACATAAAATAATGAGAATCGTATATCAAACCATGAGTATCAGGTAGAGACAATCTCTATAGTAGTAGAGTGAACATACAGTGGAATGACGAGGATGAGAGAATGGAGTATGAAAAATAAGACGGCAAATGAGAGAAGAATGTCTCCTTATAAAAGCTTAGGTTTAGCCATATAACCGTTCAAGAAGTCAATACCATGCAACAAATTGAGGAAATGGACATTCTCATACCTCAAATGCAGGTCTAAAAGATAATAATGCATACATTGTAGACTATCAAGGAACAAGTAGGTGGGCAGTAGAATAAATTTTAGTGTGCAACAAAAATGAATGAGTGATGCCTGAAACAAATGTTCAATTCTGAGTAGAGGGTAGACACAATAATGAGCCATTAGTCTAGAAATGGACTAGAAGACATACATGCTATCACGACTGAAACAGCAAGGAGTTATGGAAGGTGGTGCACTGATTCCATTGTAAAATTGAATAACTCTCGATTCAATTAATTATTGAAAAATTGATTTATTTATATAATGCATATGGTGCTTGTGATTCCACTTCCAACCAACCTCTTCACATTCCTACGTGACTATTCAGATTAAAAATTTATATTTACAATATTTACAAATGGAACCATAATGAAAGGATTAGGTATCCAATAGTAGGGTGACCATTCACTTGATCATATCTCCATCACAATATTTTTCACAAAACACTTCCTAAAATTGAAGCTTCTTTAAATAGGATTCAAATGTCCAAAACCCTAACTACTTGATATGGTCAAATTACCACTTCCTAATGGGTATTAATTAATAAAGATGCCCTTTTTACATTGATTGTTGAACACTAACTTATTCAACCTTATTACAAAGTTTTTTTACTAGGGAAATCGTCAATCGACGTGGAGCTCATACTTGCGTGACATGAGGTTGATTCTAATGCGCTACCACTATACCCCTAGGTGCACCCACACAAACCCCCAACATGGGGCACGTGCTAGTCGAAGTTTGAACTCGTGACGTCGCAAGGAATGCCTTAACAATACACTATATCGCCACTTGGTATACCCACATGGGGACATCCTTATTAAAAATTTATGGCCTTATATTATGTATGATTAATTCTTAGAGTAAGGAAATCTATGGTAGGACCCTAACATTCCTTCACCCTTCAAAAGCAATGTCCTCCTCAACATTTAAGGGAAGAAATTGCCATAAAATGTTGACTGGTTCCGAAGTGGCATCTTCTAGCAGCATGTCTTTCCACTATATTAAAGCTTCCTTGATGGTGCACCCTCACAATTATCTTTCCTTGGAAGCCAATACTGTAGTAGGCTGAAGCCAAATGGGGCCTTCCTCATCCAATTCTAGTAAACTGGTATGTACTTGGCAATTTGATTCCATCACCTTTTTTAGGAAAGAGATATGGAATATAGGGTGAATCTTGGATTGTTTTGGCATAGAAAACTTATAGGATACCTTCCCAATGTGTTTTATAATGGTGTATGGTCCATAGATCTTTAGAGTGGGATTCTACATGAGATGGACCTTAAGAGATGTTTTTTTATATGATTGTAGTTGAAGAAACACTTGACGTTGATTGATATGTTACTTCATTCTCTTTTGGGAAAGAAACAAATTATCTTTAAGGATGTAGAATTAGAGGAATTTTGGGGTCTAAAATGGGCCTCCTAAGGAAAATAATAAAATAATATTGATTAATTTTGGAGGAAGAAAGAAAAAAACTACTTTTTGTGTTCGTATTTTCGACATATCTCCGTGTGTTTTTACTCAAATTTCTATCGGGAGAGCTCGTTGGATGCGGAATTTGATTCCGCATCCAACGAGTACCCACACTGCATACTTTTGACGGACCCTTCTGCCCCAAAAACAAGAAATACCTGAAAAAGCGTGATGATGATGTCATCATCACGCTTTTTCAGGTATTTCTTGTTTTTGGGGCAGCAGGGTCCGTCAAAAGTATGCAGTGTGGGTACTCGTTGGATGCGGAATCAAATTCCGCATCCAACAAGCTCTCTCGATCGAAATTTGAGTAAAAACACAATGAGATATGTCGAAAATACAAACAAAAAAAGTAGTTTTTTTTAATGACAAATATGTCAATTCAACCATTATGGTTGACTTATTTTATTGAAATTCTATTGGTTCTTGAATTCCAACTCACAAAAACTTACTTTGGCACGTTTTCTTATAAGTCCCATTTTAGACCCCAAATTTCCTCTAATGATAATTTTAGCTTTGGTGCAGAGTACTTCATCCACTACCTAAACCTATGAGGTACCTAGTATACAGGAAATCAATGATAAGGGTTTTGGGCTATACACTACTTCATATGGATCTTTGTGGAACCATGATAAGTGGTATTATACCACCATTCGGCTAGAGGGAGCCAATGTTGTTGGAACCTTTGGTTCATTAGTAACCTCACCTTGTAAGATGCATGAGTCGAAAGTTGGAGGGATTCAACCACGGAGGGTGATAACCATTTAAGAGTGTTGACTACCGACTAAAATATGAATTAATGTGTCCACTTTGGGTGACCAGACCCACAATATATGGGCACTTATAACTACTTTGGATTATTTTAATCCATATTTCATGGACAGTTGTAACTAACTTATTTCCATAGTTATTGGGTTGGTATCTTTCCCGAACCTATTTATAGATAGCCTTATTGGATGGTCTATCATCATATTGGATCATTATCTCATGTGCTTAAGTGAAATTCAAAGTATTTAGAAACCACCATTAATTCTGGGAATATCTTTTCACTTTATGTTGGTTAATTGCTCCTCCAACCTGGTATCAGATCTTGATGGTGTTCGTGATCTAGGTTTTTCAAAATAAGAAGAGTTTTTTCTATGGTTTTATGAGATACATTTTTTTTATTGGGTTGAGGAGAATGGTGAATCACTAGATTCAACTGTTATACCGTAACTTTGGTGTGATCTAAATTTTGTTATAACGTAACTTTGGTGTGATCTAAATTTTCTGGGTATTGCAAGATCGACACATTGTTGGAATTCTACGGGAATAAAGATGTAACCATCAAGAGGATGGTGAACACTGATATAGGTTCCCTAGATAATGAGTTATAGAAATGTCTTAAGGGTTATTCCTATGGAATTACTATGCCCTAGATTTATTTTGGTAGAGAATTTTTATTTGATTGAAAGAGTCACATCGACCTCTTTTTGGTTGATATTGGTCGATAGGGTATCAGCCGACAACAGTTTTTCGACTAGAGATGATCTCGTTTTGTGAAGGATCAAATGGTGAATTAAATGAATGGAAGGCTTGCATCCCGAAAATGTCAACTTGCATGAATTTCTAAAGGCCATCGATTGAGAATCGACTGGCGACTTGCACTTGGATTAATTTCCTTTGGTTATCGACTTATTGAGCCATCAATTATTTAGCTTTAGTTGACTGGCATATGATCGACTTGGTATAAGTCTAGTAGTGCAAATTGAGACAGTTGTGTATTGACTATGCATTGAAATCCTTTTTCAAAATCAGTGCACTCGATGATGATGAATCCTTAGCATTTAAGAAATTCCAGGAGATTCAGGATAAGAAGGCTATGGCCTTAGAAGAATCTCATAACCGACTTTGTCAAGAAATCGAAGATTTGCGGCATGTCGTTGAAAAGTTAAAAAATGAGAATCAACGAATGGAGATTGAATTTTTGATATCCTATACCTGGATGGAAGAAGAGGATTCCCTCTTTCAAACCGATGTTTTAGATTGGTTTGATGAGAAATACCGATAGATTTATGTGCTGGAAAGTACCATGGAAATCATTTTCTAGAATTTGGCATATGAATTTGAAGTTGAGTCTGAATTAGTCAATGACTTGGAAGTAGAGTTGAAATCCCTCTCTTGCTAAGATATGGATGGCTTGAAGATGAATATTTTTAGGCTAGAAGCAGAGAATTTCTAGATAACTAATGGTGTTTCTCATTTACAGGACTATGTTGATGAGCTTAGTGAAGAAGTTTCTCCTCTTCAAGAAGACAATAATCATTTTTTTGAAGAATATCAAAATTTGAAAGTTGATTATGATGCTTTGTTGTTTCAGTTGATTGAGAAGGATGATGCTATCAAGGGATTGCAATATTTCAAGCATGGGATTGAACAAGAGGTGTGTAGATTGTTGACTATTGAGCAAAAATTTCTTGAGCAATGAGCTGATGAGAAGAAGGTCGTCGAGGAACTGACCGTCGTGCAGAAGACTATTGAGCTGAAAAAATCACCAATTACTTCTTCCACCTTTGATGCTCTTGCTTGTAGCCTAGTTATTTGTAAACTAACTAATTGTAAGAAAGATGTTGATGATGTTGTTTTTCTATCATATAATTTGTTGGTTACTAATGATGTTGTTGCTCCTAGCTTTGAAAATCATAGTACAAGTATGGGGTCCTAATTACTGAGCAAAATGGGATATACTGGAGTATTACTTGGGAATAATGGATAGAGTATTATCGTTCCTATTTCCCCTAAAATGAAAACATATAGAGATGGTCTTGGATATGATGGTGCTATACCTACTGTTGTTAACACTAGGAAAGTCTTGTTTGTTTCTAGAAGAATCCAAACTAAAGAGTAAACTATTGATAAATGTGTTGTTGAGTTGGTTGTCTCTGATATACCAAAAAATATAAAATGTTGTTGAAGAAAAAAATGATGTTAATGTGCAGGGTTGTTCTATTCATGTTGGTGAACCAGAACCTAAGCCTGCATCCTCTATTCGTTGGAACATAATTTTTTCACATATAGATGTCCTCATTAAAATACTTGAAGGAAATTTCCCAGGAATCAAAATTCTTGGAAAGGTGGCAACTATTCTTTCATAACTTTGTAAAACTATATGAAAGACAAAATTGATGACCAATGTCAACTACTCAGATAGACTGTGCTTGGATTGATGATTGGTCATGGAATAATTTGAATAGATGATTGAGGATGTCATATAGATGTATATATTTGACTGCATTGAAATACAATGACCATCTAGTGCACTTTTGATTACTTTGGAAGTGGTCGACTAATGCTCGATTGATGATGGATGTTGATAAATATCTCTACTATTGATACTTGACTGAGATGATCACCTGATAGCTTGATTGGATAGTTTTGTCAAACCAACAAGGTTGGTTGTGGAGCATCCAACTTCTTTGCTTGATTGACTATCTTTTGTTCATGGTCAACTTATCTTCAACCTATGGTGATCGTCGACTGAGAGTTTCAATTGATTTGTTTTACTCTTTTCCCCAATTTTGTTAAAGCAGGGGGGGGGAGAAATAGAGACCCAACTATTGTTGACTCGACTATCATTGTTGAATTGAATTGATCGATTGAACTTCATTTGGATGTGTTGCTTATATACTTGAGTACTCCCTTGCCAGTACCTACTTGATGGATGTACAAAGACTATATTGCTTGAATAGTGACTTCCTACATTTTTTTATGCTCTTAACTAGTCGAATACTCGACTATTTCATGATGTGTGTTTAATATTCATCTAAATGATTGGCATTTTATTTGGATATCAATGTTGCACAACATTTGGATGACTACATTAAGTTTGATGTTGGAGGTGGCAGTGTTTGAGACTTCTTTGAGGAGTGTTTACATTACATGCGATTGCTCAGTTTGGTGCGACAGTTGTGTGTTGTTGGTCGTGTTTGATCAGTGTTTGCAGTTTAAATCAAATTAAGGGAGGAATGCTATGTAATATCTTCTTTCCTCCAAGATGATTTTATGGGGGGTATTGGAATCTTTGGTTCATTAGTAACCTCACTTTGTCGGATGCGGGAGTTTACCATTGGAGGGAGCTAACCGCCAAGGGTGCCAACCATTAAAGGGTGTTGATCACCGACTACAATATGAATTAATGATGTCCACTTTGGGCCTATGACCCTAGATCTATGGACACTTATAACTACTTTGTATTATTTTAATCCATCTTTCATGGATAGTTGTAACTAACTTTTTCTGTGATATTGGGTTGGGATCCCACTCGAACCTATTTATAGATAGCCTTGTTGGATGGTCTATCATCACTGTGGATCATTAGGTCATGTGCTTAACTGAAATTTGGTGTCTTTAGACACCACCATTGATTCTAGGAAGATATTTTATCTTTCTAATGGTTCATTCCTGATCCAACAAGTGTTCCCATTGATGTGGCTTATCTAACACAAAGCAACACAAGTAGTCTTCTAGGAACATATTGACCACTTTAGTTTGACCATTTGTTTGAGGGTGGTATGTTGTGTTGATATTCAACTGATTTCCTTGAAGTTTGAAAAAATCCTACCAAAACTTGATGGTAAAAGTGGGATCACAATCATAGACAATAGAAGTAGGCATGCCATTGAGTTTGAAAATTTGATCCAAGAAAACTTGGGCCACGAAAGAGGATGTAAAAGTGTGTGGTAAATCATAGAAATTTCCATGTTTGGTTAGACAATATACTACCACCATAATGACTATTTTATTGCTTGGATTAGGAATACCCACAGTGAAATTCATAGAGATTTCCATCCATATATGATTAGGAGTGAGGAGTGGCTAGAAATTCCCTAGTGAATCCATTGTTTTACCCTTATGCCTTTGGCAAGTGTTGTAAGAATAAATCATTTTATGGATATATTTTTTCATGCCTTCCCAGAAGAAAGTGTGCTTAACTATTTTATAATTTTTATGAAATGTTAAGTGACATCTTGTGGATGATGAATGTAATTCTGCTAAGATTCTTGGTTTCATTGCAGAATCTGATGTGAGAAATATGTGATCCTAATACCTCAAAATATTTTGGTCCCATGTATACATGGGTGGAGGATTTGGGTCTTCTTCAATACATTTGATGAGGTGGAAAATTGTGCCCTGGTTCAACCTTTCCTATTGTGCTTTGTCTATCCATCCTAGGAATGGCAAGGATAAATCGAAGAATGAACCCTCCTCATCAAATTTAATTAGAGGAAATTTGAGGTCTAAAATGGGCCTCATAAGAAAAATATCCAACCAAAATTGATCTCATTAAAAAAAAATCCAACCAAAAGAATATCAAGAAAAAGTGTCAACCAGTTGACTTGACATATTTGTCATAAAAACACTACTTTTTCTTTGTATTATCAACATATCTCCGTGTGATTTTAATCAAATTTCAAGAAGGATAACTCATTGGACGTGGAATTAAATTCCACATCCAACGAGTGCTCCTGCTTGAAATCTGAGTAAAAACCATACAGACATATGTTGAAAATATGAAGAAAAAAAGTAGTTTTAATCTTTCTTCTTCCAAATTTTATAAGTATTATTTTAACTATTATTTTATTATTTTACTTAGGAGACCAATTTTAGACCCCAAATTTCCACTAATTCCTATACAAGGAATCAACCACCACATTATCATGACCTTTCTTATATATGTTTTCATAGTAATAACCCAACATCTTTGTGACCCATTTTTGTTGGTTGGGCGAGGAAAGATGTTGTTCAAGGAAATAATTGAGACTATGATGGTTTTTATTAATATGTTAATTTTGGATTATTATATATGGGTTCCATGTCTCAAATGCATGAAGGATAACCATCATTTTATGTTTTACAGGCAGATTTTCCCAAGTTTTTGGAATAAAGATGCTTACTAGTGAAGGCCAAGGGATGTCCTTCCTATGAGAAGATGGCTCCTAGTCCATATCTGAAGGAATCACATTCTAATATTAATGTCTTAGTGAAATTTTCCATGACTAGAATATGTATAGTACACATGGCCTCCTTGGGGGTTGAGAAAGCATGCTTCATTGTTTCATGCTAAGAAAATGCATTCTTTTTTAGAATTGTTCTCATAAGAGCTGGAATAATCCCATAGTTCACCTCAAACTTATGGTAATAACCTATAAGGCCAAGAAATCATCGCAATCTCTTGAGACTATTGCGGCACAACCAATTCTTCATAGTTTCCACTTTCCTGGGATCCACCCAAACCCAATCCTAGCCCATAATATGGCCCAAGTATTCAACCTCATTCACCCAAAAGCACACTTAGTGTTTCAAAAATAATTGTTGGTCTTGTAATAAGTGCAAAGAACAAGAAACATGTTGGAGGTGGCTTTCCCATGTGGGATTGTAGACCAATATATCAATGAAGAAAACCAAGAAAAAATGGAAGAGGAAGGGGAGGAAAATATTATTTAGGAGACTCTTAAAAATGGATGGGGATTTGTAGAGGCCAAATGGCATGAACGAGAACTCATAATGACCTTCATGAGTGTGGAAAGTTGTTTTGTGTATGTCCACCTTTTTTAGTCTGGTTTTGATGGTAGACCAAACGAAGGTCGATTTTGGTGAAGAATTTGGCACTATGCAACTCATCTAAGAGCTCATCAATGACCGAAATAGGAAATTTATCTTTGATGGTGTTTTTTTTTTAGAGCTTGGATATCAGGGAACATGTGACAATCACCTTCCTTTTGTAGGACCATAACCATAGGTGAAGAATAACGTATGGTGTTAAAATGGAAACACCAATAGACAACAATTCATGAATGGTCTTTTTAGTTTCATTCGTTTGGAATAAAGGGTGGTAGTAAGTATGGACATTGAGGATCACTTGACTACCTAGAATTAAAGGAATGTGATGTTCATGTTCCCCATGGGATGGAGGTAAAACCTTGGGCACATAAAAAACTTGTTGGTACTTAGAGAGAAATTGTTGCAACTCAGGGTGAATATCTTGAGGAAGCGTCCAAAACTTGTATGGCATGGAACTGAGCAATAATAATTGAGTTCCCTTTCTTCAACAGTTTCTCCATGCGATGGGAAGATAATATTTCAAGAGAACCTAGAGTAATTCCTTGAAGGTTACGTGAGTAAAGAAATGAAAGAGTTCGTGGAAATTCGTTGTGATAGAAACCAAGGTATCGATACGAAATGGATCAATATATAATTTGTCAACTATTTTGGTGTATTTTCCATCTATTTTGTTTCTTTCATGGCCAAAAGATAGGGTGAATTGGCTTGTAAGGCCCATTTTAGGGGCATGTCTCACTTTGGATATTTGGGGTCCAAAACCTTCCAGGGCCTATTTGAGGGTCTAAATGATGTATTTTGGGGTCAAAAAATTCACCTCTTATGTATTGTCCCTTGATGCAAATCTACACTCTAAGACCTTTCCAATGGTCCAAGAATCACGTCAAATGGATTCTTTATGAGTAATTTTAGCCTCCAATGAGTTGACCTATCCAGTTGACCACCATGGTACCAAGCAGATTCAATTTCAAATATAATTTCTCACACATGTGGAGCTTGCCACATGTCAACTTTAAAAAACATTCTAGAAGGTACAAAACCCTAATCCTGATCAAGAATCGAGGCTTGCAAATACCCTAAAATTAACCATAGATGGCTATCATGATATGTTAAATATCGAGGCATCGGGACATAAAGGGGTTCCATTCTTTTAAGGTATTGTATTGTCCCATAGTTGAGCAATAGAAAGAGAGTGTATAATAGAGAAGAACATATGAAGTAGGAGATCCTGTAGTATCCATTTTGGACACAGATTCATAGGTAATTCCATAGAGAGTACCACTTTCTTTGTATATGTACTACATATTGGAGAATAAAAGAGCAATTCGTATTCCTCATTTGTAGCTAGGTTTTTCCCTATAGTGAGTTTTCCTAGGGTATATCTTGTGTTATTTGTGTGGATTGTGTATTACTTGCTCTATTTATTTTCCTTTCATTTCTAGTTATTTAATAAACTAAGTTGTAATATTTGTTGTGATGAACTATTCCACTAGAATATCCATGATAGTTTACAAATCGGGTCTTGATCCATTCAACCCCAAAAATGATATCACAACCACCCATGTCAATAGAAAACATATGAGTTTTTAGATAATAGTCTCCAACTTCTAGTTTGGCATTCTCACATTGGCCACCATATTCCATTGTACCCCGATTGGCTATCAGGATTTCGAAATTGGAAATGGGGCGAATATAACATTGGGTGTATTCTGCCACACACCTGTGGATGAAATGTGGGTGCTTCCCATTATTAATTAGCATGATGAATTTCTTGTTCTTTATGTACCCAGTCAATTTCAATGTCTGACTAGTGGAAAACCTGGATAAATTATGAAGCGAAATTTGTGGTTTCTCTTCGAGAACAGACATATCAGGAGCAGCTTTGAGAGGCGACATTTAGTCTTGACCTTATGGTTCGAGTAGAGGTTCCACTGTGTTGGATTCTGGAACCTCAAGGGGGTGGATTCTAGCTAGAATATTCTGTGTTCTTTACATTTATGTCCTCTAACATATTTTTCATCATAATTAAGAAAATTTCAAGGCACTGATGCTCAACCATGTCCTCTAGGGTGATATTATGGATGCATAAAGGTGGTATTGGGGGTTTTATAGGAGGTGGATCCATGGGAGATATGTTATGAGTAGAAATTGTTGCAGGGAATAATTCACAATAGTGCTTCCCACTTTGGTATGGGGCTAGGCCTTGTAGGATGCAATAATGCCTCAATATAAATCCCCTTATTGTGGTGGGTTAAGGTGAGGTTGGATGAACCCAAGTGATATTGCAAGAGATGGTTAGAAGAAACCAATAGAAAAAAAATAGAAATGGTAAAACTTGAATGAAATAACAAAGAGTGGAATAGTATGCAAACTTCAATAATAACAATGATCCAAACTAGCTGTATATTTCCCATTGCTCAATCTAATACAAACACCTTAGAGAGGTGAGATCCAAATGGAGACAAACACTCTTCCTAAGGGAGGTCCTCCTTATCCAAAAAAATACTTAAAGTATAGTTAATAAACCAATTTAAAATGGGAAGAACACTTTCCCCTTGATGGAAGGAGGTAAGGAAGCTCTAGAAATGATTGGTAAGTGAAGGAAAAGTGGGAGAAAGTTGAGATCTCAAGGACAATTCTTGTAGCATAAAGTTGCTTCCAAATATTCTTACAAATAGAATCACGATAGCATAAAGGTCCTTATTTTAAAGACCAAGAGTTGGCCAAGAAATGACAAGATCACAATGTGAACCCATCGATTCATGGATTGAACTCCTAAGCACACCAAGAGGCCATTTAAGGTAACCAAGTTTGTGAGAAGACAAATTTGAATTCAAATGGGTAAGTGGAGATTTCATGGACCATCAATGCATCATTGGTGGGTGAGATTCTGTTGTTTGTGTTAGTAGCATGGGTATCGAAGGAAATTTCACACTACAGCGTGAGCGTTTTTATGGAAGCTCGTGTTGCAGCACTAGTAACCAGAGTTTAATCAACGTTGATTTGGACTAATTTGGATGTTTTGAGGCTATCTTGGGATCATTCTCCTCTTTAGACCTTGTGAAGTTGTCTTCGGTTGTGTGCATGTTGTATGTTGATGATGCTTTATCGTGTGAATAGTGAAATTGTCATATGTGTGTGAGTTTTTCATGATAACAAATGCCCCCTAATGTATGAGGTTCGGAGGGTACTATAGAGATGATAATGCATCCTTGTTTATGTTTTTATTTCCCTTTTAGTTCTTCAAACTTTGTCGATTAGAGTGACCTTCCAAAGGGGCAGGTTTTCTAATGTTTTGTTTTTATACAAACTAGGTGGGAATTCCCATACTCATGAAAAGGGTGCTAGAGTAACTACAAAATGAAGAGACTAAAGGATCTACCATAAACTGTTGAACACATGGATGAGGGTGGCCTCAAACCATGAGAATACATGAACTGGAATGGGTGTAACTGGTGCTGAAGAAGTGAAATTCTTGTGAATATGAAGAGGCCCACAAGAGTGGGCATTTGGAATGCATATGGATCCATGGGGTTTGTGTTGTACCATAATTGTTGCAACATATCATTTTCAAATGTGAACGCGGACACCTTCAAAATGTATGAAACCCCCTTATGTGAATAAATGATTTGTTGTTGAGCATAGGGGTATTAGATTTTTATCATTCAAGCTAGCATTATCTTAGGAGCTTATCTGAGAGAATAACATGCACAACAATAAACACAAGAGACAAGAGACACAAAGAATTTTCCTTGGGGAAACCATAAAGAATAAAACCCCGCAACTTCCTCAGAGATAGAATGAGCAACAATGGCAGCAGTAAAACCTAAAAACATAAAGATGATCTCCAACAACTTGTTCTCTCTCTCTCACTTGAGATAGCTTCTCCTATCTCACTCATGTGCCCCAATGAGTGAGTGTGTGTGTGATAAATAGAGAGGCTCACTCTCTATTTATATTATTTCGTTCACTTGATGTCCACTTCAACATGTTGGCCCCACTTAAAAATTACTTACTAGGGCCGAAATCTCTAAGAGAGTCTAATAACCTTAGTGCCCCACAACTGTGGGTACTTTTCCCTTCGATCAACAAGGAGGGTTAACATTGACACAATTGTGGGGACTATTTCCCTGAATTACAATGGAAGGTTAACCTCAATGACTTTACATGACTTGTTTACATTATTGAATCTCCCAATCGGAACATCGAGGCATGACATGACTCAATTACATTATAGATACTTCCCGAAATAAACATCGGGGTACAATACATAAGATATACAAGTGAATACATTCTAAAATTACAAATACATCAACACTCCCTCTTAACTAGGAAGGTATTCTCTCGACACAATTTATCAGCACAAGTCTTCTTCTTTGTATCATATGGATCATCATCAAGTCATCTTCATCTTCAAGTCGTATTCATCTTCAAGTCATATTCATTGTCAAGTCATATTCATCTTCAATTCATCTTCATCTTCAAGTCATCTTCATTGTCAAGTCATCTTCATCAAGTCTAGATCATCACTCGATCTGGATCGTGACTGGATCATCATCATCATAAATGCTTACGCTATCTCAATCAAATGGTGCTATCTCTTCATTCTCTCATCACAGGAAGTTCTACAGAGCCAGCCCTTTTTCATGTTGGTTGTAGGCCTAGCCTCCATGTAGTTATTCTTCAGCACTTATATCTGACCCAAGTCAGAATGGCCTGCCCAGCACTTACATCTGACCATGAGAGGAACACATCCAACACCATGTCAGAAAGGCCCAGCACTCACATCCAATCATGGGAGGAACACATCCAAGAACCATACCGGAAAGGCTCAGCACTCACATCCAATCATGGGAGGAACACATCCAAGAACCATATCGAAAAGGCTCAGCACTTATATCTGACCATGATAGGAAGCTTTATTCACACATCATGATAGGAAACTTTTATTCACGCATCATGTCAGAAAGGCTCTGCACTTATATCTGACCATGATAGGAAACTTTATTCACACATCATGATAGGAAACTTTATTCACACATCATGATAGGAAACTTTTATTCACACATCATGTCAGAAAGGCTCTCAACCCCAGGCTGAGTGTCAGTCCCAGACTGAAAAAATTCCTGGTGACTGACCAGGTGCCTCCATTCTCCCAGAGAATGGCATTTAGCACTTATATCTGATCATGTAGGAACCAATCCTACAATCACATCAGAATGGATCAGCACTCGTATCTGACATGGAAGGAACCAATCCTCTCACCATGACAGAATGGATCAGCACTCATATCTGACATGGAAGGAACCAATCCTCTCACCATGACAGAATGGCTCAGCCCTTACATCTGACCATGGAAGGAACCAATCCTCTCACCATGACAGAATGGCTCAGCCCTTACATCTGACCATGGAAGGAACCAATCCTCTCACCATGTCAGAATGGCTCACAAACTCATCACTTCCCCTTGGAGGTAACCTTGATCTAGAGAACACCAAGCTTCTCCCTAGAGTACTCAAACTTCAATCTGGCCAATGGCTTAGTAAACACATCAGCTATATGTTCGTTTGTCGCAACATACTAGAGCTTCACTGCTCCTCACTACAACATATCCCTGATATAGTGATATTTGATCTCGATATGCTTTGACTTGTCATGGAATACTGGGTTCTCTAACAACTTCACACAACTCGGATTGTCACAATATATACAAGTAGCATCCAACTGGAGATCAAATAAATCATACAGTAGCTTCCTCAGCCATACTGCCTCACAACTAGCTGAACAGGCTGCGACATACTCTACTTCAACTGTACTTAGTGCCATGCAAGACTATTTCCTCCTAAACCAAGAGATCACACTTGATCCCATACTGAAGCAACACCCTGAGGCACTCTTCCTATTGATGGAACTGCCTGCCCAATTTGAATCAATGTAACCTTCCAGGTTAATCTTCTGATTTGCCTCATACTTGAGCCCATAATCAACTATACCCTTTAGGTACCTCAGAATATGATTTGCAGTAATCAAGTGAACATGTCTCGGATTTGATAGGAACTGTCTCAAGGTGTCCATAGCAAAACAAATACCTGGTCTCATATTCATAAGGTACATCAAGTACCCAATCATCTGACGATACATCATAGCATCAACCGCTTCTGATGAGGCATCACTCAATAGCTTCAGGTTTGATGCCATAGGTGTGGTTATGACCTTGCAATCCATCATCCCGAACCTCTTCAGGATCTCTACTACATACTTCCTTTGTCCTAGGAACATTCCATCTGTATTCTGCCACACCTCCATGCATAGAAAGTAGGGCATCATCCCCAAGTCCTTGATCTCGAACTCGACAGCAAGTATCCTTTTGAGTTCCTTTTTTTCTGTCAGGAACAAGTCATCGACATATAACAGGAGCATCACTGGTCTTCCACCTTCAACCTTGAAGAAAATGTTGGGATCCGCTTTACTCTCAGTAAAGCCTATAACCATCAGTAAGCTATCCATCCTGTCATACCATGTCAAACCTCAGGATCTTCTGTAGTCACTCCCTCTAAAGTAGAGCATCGTTCTCCCTCTGTCTTTCATACTCTATGCTTGAAACATTTTGTACCAGAGTGACAAGTAGCTTCCTCTGCTACTAATATTCTATGTATCCATCTAGGGTCACTAGATACCAAGATCATGTATCTTGAAAATGTTCTTCTTGCACCCATCTATGAGCTTTCCATCCTCTATAGGATTTCATCCTCAACCTTGTAGCAAAGGTTAAGATCTTCATCACTATAGGTGATCTTCAATCTCCTCATGTATGTGTTATCCCATGGGTGTCTTTTGAGCTTATACAAGGCCTTCTTTCATTTGCACACATGATTCTGCATGTCATGTGTCTTAACTTCCAATGCCTTCTTTCCATGAGATATCTTGTGCTATGAATCTTGCCTTGTATCCCACGATGTTTCCATCTACTACATGATGGAACTACAAATTCCCTTCACATATCGATACTACATCCTAGAAATCATTCTTCTTGAACATGTCTTCCCTTTCTTCTTGGTTACTTCTTCATAGCTGTAAGGTTCTGCATCAATGATGTCACTACATTCATCATATTATTCTTCATCTTGAATTGTCATCACTTGTTCTTTGGAACAAGTCTCATCCTTCTTTGCTTGTAGGCGATTTTACGCGATATTTCCTACAAGTCAAATGCATTAGTTGTGTGGTTAGAAACATTTCATAAGGTATATTCATAATGAAAAATTCGTTTGCATCAAGATATATGACTATGCAACTATTTTAGCCAATAAAACATTCATCCATATCTCACGGAAACTTTCTAGATGCCTTCCATCTCTACCAGGACAACATTGAGATTGCGCACTAATCCAATATGTCAGCAAAGAGGTTTCATTCTAGATAAGTAGCAATGGAGAGTTGTATAGCACCATGAGCTACTTACCCATTACATGCATATTAGTAGTATACTGTCATTAATTCAAACATTCTATCATGCATAATACATCAACTAAATATAAACAAATGCATAACAAAAAAAATATCATGAAATGACAATTGAATACTTATCTTTATTTGTTTCGTGGGTAGACTCCTTCTTGAGCCTTCAGCTTCATCTTCTTCTTCATTCATAATAGCATCGTTTCTTATCCAAATTCTAAGGTGGATAAGAGGTTCTTCAAGAGTTGAGTTCTTCATATTCCTGATCGCTTGAGGGATCTTCTTTGGATGGTGAGAGCTTGATCTTCAGTTGCTCCCATATTCTCTTCTATTTTTATGAGTCAAGCTTCTTCTTCTTCCCAGAGTCTGCTGAAAGTAATCACTTCATTTTGGCACACATTCCTCACATGAATGAATCCCATGATCCTGAGAGGCCTTTCAAGGTGGATATCACCACTTTTGCATTCTCCACTTATTCTTATACTGCTACAAGTTGTTCTTTGATTTGATAGACCCTTGTAAAGTATGACTGTATGGTCCCTACATTCTGGATCTTCACATTCTTCAATTGTTTTCTCAAAGTCATATTTCGATTTATGTTCTTCCCTTCAAATAGATTGGTCAAGGAATCAAACATCTCTTTCGATGTCCTTAGGGAAGACACTTTTTGTACAAGTTGATCCGTGATTGAATCAACAATGATCTTCTTGGCCTTGACCAAGTTCTTCTGTTGTAAGGCTTCTAGCCTCATCTCCCTCTAGAATTGGAACCTCTCTACTTATGTAGGTGTCCAATTCATTTTCTTCAGAGAGATCATATACTTCCATGCTTGGAATTTATCAACTTCACCAAGCTTATCATCAAGCTGATGTGATAGATCACTTTGAAATGAGAACCTCAATTGAAAAATAGCAAAGGACTAGATCTTACCGATTTCAGGTGTCTGTCCTTGTTCCGGAGCTGGCTGATCTAGGGTTTGTTAGAGAAACCCTAATTTTCAAAACTTGGAATCTTTTAGATCTGATTGGATAGAAACATAGAACTCTTCAAGGTGAGCTGATCAATGTACTCATTTTCTTAAAACAGTGGAAAGAAGCTCCCGGAACAGGAAGCCCTAGTTTTCCAATTTCTTCTGCAAAAATTCCTGATACTGTTTCTATGGTATCTCTGAAATTAATACTTCTCTGTGTCTAAAAATTCATACTAAGATATCCTCGCATGTCCTTGTTTCAACACCATAGGTTTCATCAGAATTGGTTTCACCAATTGGGATTTATGAGCATTTTCCCAAGGTGACCTATTTCAGGACTGTTAAACATAGAGAAGTTGTACGGACTGCCACATGTCACTGTTTCATATTATGGGTCTGAAACTTGGACTACATAAATAACCATCCGTTCCCTTTCTGGAACATCTTCAGTAATGTCATTTGGACATTCATAGCCCGTAATATAGCAATTCTCCCCAGATGTCCTATTTGGGGATGAATCCTAGGAGAGGCTGGAACCCTAACTTGGTGGAATCATATCTCCTAGAATATAGAGAATCTGAGGCTGACACTTGGAAACAGTGTAGATAAGTATTTCATATTCGACCTATGAAAGTTTCATCCCCTGAGACATCTGCAATCCTAAGATATAGCAAATGTACCAAAACTTATCAGTTTTAGTATTTAGGGTTTTTCCAGCATGAGGTCAAACTAGGGTTTGACTTTCTTGGAGTTTCACCCAACCAAAAATCTCGAACCAGGTCTCTAAACTTCGATTTTGATGAGGAGAGAAATCCTATGCCAGGCTCACTCAAAAATTCCTCTTTTGTAAGAAGCCCTAATTTCCCGCACCAAAACTGAAAAATGTCCGGAATCGAATTCCACTTTGACAGAAAGATGCACCCTTCAATGGAGAGTCAGCCTAGCATAATTTTGTTGATGGATTGTGGAGAAAGACCCAAAAAGTAAGAAGCCCTAGCTTCTACAGCTGTACAATGTCTTATTCTCAGGTTAGCTCTGATACCATGCTAGATTTTTATCATTCAAGCTAGCATTATCTTAGGATCTTATCTGAGAGAATAACATGCACAACAATAAACACAAGAGACAAGAGACACAAAGGAGAAAACCATAAAGGAGAAAACCCTGCAACTTCCTCAGAGATAGAATGAGCAGTAATGAAAATAGTAAAACCTGAAAACATAAAGATGATCTCCAACAGCTTGTTCTCTCTCTCTCACTTGACAGAGCTTCTCTTCTCTCACTCATGCACGCCAATGAGTGAGTGTGTGTGTGATAAATAGAGAGGCTCACTCTCTATTTATATTCTTTCGTTCACTTGATTTCCACTTCAACATGTCGACCTCACTTAACAATTACTTACTAGGGCCAACATCTCTAGGAGAGTCTAATAACCCTAGTGCCCCACAGCTATGGATACTTTTCCCTCCGATCAACAAGGAGGGTTAACCTTGACACAATTGTGGGGACTATTGCCCCGACTTACAATGGAGGGTTAACCTTAATGACTTTACATGACTTGTTTACATTATTGAATCTCCCGATCAGAACATCGAGGCATGACATTATTGAATCTCCCGATCGGAACATGGAGGTAATGATATGAAGGAAATTTGTAGATGAGTTAAATTCTCATAGAGGTATGAGTAGGCCATGGTGAAATATTCTTCGTGATTGTTGATGAGGAATTTGTTTTTGGTGGAACTTCTTGAGGTATGGGAGTAAATGTGCAGTTATAGAATAGTTGGATTCAGGAAGATTACTCTGTTGGGGTACAAATTCCTCAGTCTTGTGGGGGGATCAACATCATGGGTGTCAATTTTGATGAATTTTTGCAAAAGGAAAACACCCATGGGAGAGAGGGGAGTGGTCCTCAGTTGGGATGTTGATGTATAGAAAATGGTGTCTCATTTATGGTTCTTAGGGGTGAAATTTGGTGCTAGGAGGCGAGTTCTGTGATCATACCTCAGAGTGAAATCTTACATATTTTCCAGTGGCAGATAGTATGGGAATTTTGAATACAACCCTACACACATGAAACACATAACCAAGTGTAGTAAAGCGCATAACCAATGTATGGAAAATGAAGAAGTAATAACCAGAACATAACACACCTGAGGAGTGTGCATCCACCTTTGAATGGAGATCCCTTATGGATAGGAAACACGCAATGGATGTGGTATATCTAGGTATTTGTCAGAGGATGACAAATCGTCACTTGTGAGTATACCAACCAAAGGGGATTCATTCTCGATGGTATCCTCCAAGGTGGGAACAATTTGCTTTATTAGTGATTCTTGTGGAGATAATGAAAGGTGAAGAAGTTGGTCTTTCAGACACGTATGCTCAAGGAAAACCTCACATTCAGTGCATAGAATGGGGCACTAAAATGAATAATGGGAAGTAGAGCCACATGCTCAACATGGGCATGATCCCATGATTAGGAATATCCTTGGTGTTTGGTCCCATGAAGAGGATGAGGGCTTGGTATGACTAGGGATAATATGGTGGTGTTGTCCACATGAAGTGCACCCATTTGGTTGGGTGTCATAACTTATATGAACTATGTTGTTTTGATGTAGTGGAGGATTATTGGAAGGTATTATCTTGGGAGACACAATGTTTTTGGTGTTGTCGTAAATGTAACTTTGAAGAAATTTTTTTGTATATTATTATTGTATTTTATTGTACCCCCTTCAGAGATGTTTTTCCTCCATTCAGGATGTCATTATTATGTTTGTTCATTGATGTAAAAACTCCATTGTAATTCGGGGCAGTAGTCCCCAGGATAAATATGATAAAATGTGTTTTTGAGTCTCCCTAGGAGAATTTGGCCCTCCTAGGTCAGGAGGTACTCCCAGTTAGGTTTTAGGCCATGTCGGTTGATGTGTATAAATAGGGAGGCACCCTCCATCATTTATACACACACTCACACACTCTCAAGTTCGCATAAGGAGAGAGAGAGAGAGTACAAGTTCGCTAGAGGAGAAAGAGAGAGAGAGCTACAGAAGACTAAGTTATTCTTGGGTTTTTCCATCTTGTGATATTGTATTAGTGATGAAACTATTCTGAGGAAGTTTGTGGGGTTTTCTCCTTTATGGTTTCCATGAGGAAAATATTTGCATCTTGTGTATCTTGATTTGCTTGTTATTCTTCTTGTTAAACATCCTAATCAATTTGAATTAAAGTAGAAGCTCTAATAATTTCATTGGTGGTGACCATATTGATGGAATCTACCTCAAGTGGTGGGGTAGGCATGGGCTCCTCCACTGTTTTCATAAGGCAAATGGTTGCTAATGAATTCCAAAATTGAGGGAGATCGGGGCAATGGTGTATATAATACCCATATTGAGAACAAATCGAACGTGCTTTGTTGGTGCGTAACGATTTGGACTTGGGGTTCAATGGGTTTCATGTGCCCCCAGTCTCAGTTTGGGGGGAAATGTGGCACTTAAAGGTATATTTAGTAAATTTCTGAGGTCAAGAAAGGTAGGGCACATATTTGTTTCATGAACTTGTTTTCCACATAGAGCATATGGGGGTGTGACCCGCATGGTGGGAGTATCATGCATGATGGGTGATTTTGTTGTTTTTTGAGTGGCACCCTTCATGTTGGTTTTGGTTGTTCCTATCGTTGAAGCAGGAGCATGCTTT
This sequence comes from Pseudotsuga menziesii, assembly GCA_001517045.1. NCBI lineage: Eukaryota > Viridiplantae > Streptophyta > Pinopsida > Pinales > Pinaceae > Pseudotsuga > Pseudotsuga menziesii. Next base: position 96,150 of record LPNX010452544.1, read on the forward strand.
TCTATGATGGGGCTCTCAACTTTAGCTGAGTAGTGCCCCCATTGGTGGGGGTAGTTGTCTTGTATTGAATAATGCCCTGACTTTGTGGTTTGGTGTCCATTGGTGGTGGTTTCATTGGACAGACTTGGAGTCGTAACTCATTGCACCAGAACCATATTGTAATGGGATACATGTAGTGAATCCATTTCTGGAAATGGTGGTGTAAGGTACCATACAGGTAGATGAAACATGAGTCCTGGGAGGGTTAATTGGGCCATGGTCGGTTTTCTGTGTGCACCCGTGGGGGGTTAAAGAAATGGTATATGGAACATAGGTGGCATCGATGGGTTCAATATTTTCTCAACGATGTGGCTTGAAGGGGGTGTTGACGATGAGGATCCAGGTGTGCAAAATTATTTCTTCATGGTAAACATGGTACACATGAGACCTTTTTTTGGATGGGGAATGATAGGTGGTGGACCTGAATANTTGTTGACGATGAGGATCCAGGTGTGCAAAATTATTTCTTCATGGTAAACATGGTACACATGAGACCTTTTTTTGGATGGGGAATGATAGGTGGTGGACCTGAATATGCCCCTAGGAGGTCAAAGTACTTGTAAACTCCTAGACTAATTTCAACATATGGTCTTTTGTTTATCTCATTGACCATAGGAAAGACATTTTCAGGATTGGCCGATGCGTTGGGGTTGTAGTAGCTAAGTTGGTCAAGGGAAACCACCTTCCCATTAAATGGGAACATCTTGATGCAGAATACCAAAGAGGAGATCACCTTCATGTTGTAGATGTAGCTACGCTCCAAAAGTACATTATAGTCAATTTGAGCATCAATGACTTCTATGTCAATCATTACCATTTTGTCCCCTAGCTCAATGGGGACATTATGGTATAAGCCGTGTGGTTGGGATGGACTACCATCATATGCACGGAGAGCGATAGAGTATGGTGCTAATTCGAGAGAGACCAATTTTTTCCATAGTGCTAATTCGAGAGAGGCCAATTTTTTCCATACACTGGAATACATTACACATCTGGTTGTGCCTTCATCGATGATGAAGTTTTTTTTAATAGTGACCGGAACTTGAAATGCAAGTGATGAGGGTGGTTGTGGTTCACCTTTATCGAGTTCAAAGATCATGAGATTTTCGTCGGAAGGGTCGACAACATCTAGTGCATTCAACAACACCTTTCGTTGGGAAATGCATGATTGAAGTAAGTATAGGGTTGACATGGTGGCTGGTGATTATGACTAACCATATACAATGATATAGTTATGTGCAGCCTTCATGTGGGGGTTATGAGGAGTACACCTTAATGGTGCTTTAGGTATCCCCGTATTTTTCTTCATGATAGGTCGTAGTATCTGTAAAAAGCCTCCTGAGGGAACGAAAGTTCCTTCAAGGACGGGTGAGGTTTCAACATTACTGTACTCATTATTGCGAGTTTGTAGGTTAATTGTCACTTGGATCATGTAAAATTTTTGGAACGATCCATCGTTGGGGGACAAGGTAATGGCTATTGGGTAACCTCCCTTTGATTGGAAAATAGTTGTTGAAAAACAACTTGTTTTGGTTATTGTGTAGGAGGCATTTGAGGAGGGTTTACGGGTGTCTGTTGTTGTGCTCCCAACATCTTTTGGCAGTCATGGATACATGAATAGTGGTGAGTGTAGTGACCATACTCACCACATATTGTGCAAGGGAAATTTGTCCTAAAATTATCATTCTTTCCTGGCTTGGGGGGTTTTCCCCCTTCTGGGGATTAGTTACCCTCGTTTTGGTTCTATTGGGGGCTTGGTTACCCCCTTGTCCTTCTTATTGGGGATGTATGTTCTTCCCTTTATTCTTCCCTTGATTCTATAGATTTGGGGGATCAGAAATATTCATCTCCTCGAAATTTTTGAGTTACAGTTTTTGCATAGAGGGCAGAACAATGTTGAATCCCATATGAGGCATGGGTGCCACATTGGGAGGACATGGATATGGGTAATAGGTATTATATCCCGGGGGTGACACATAAGTAGGTTGTGTTTCATATTATGTGTATTTCAATGGAGGTCATGCCATTGGTGGTTGAGGAACCGACTATACTTGGCTTGTACTTGGATAAGCAGGGTTGTATGTTACATACTGAGACTGACCAAATGAAGGATTTGGTACAGTAGAAGTGGGATTCGACACAATGGGGATAGGTGGGTACTGTGTGACCAGTGGTGGTGGTGCAGGATTTGTTTATGGGGGAACGTTACTTTGGTAATAAATGGACTCAATAATCCCATCGGTGGAATGTGATAGCCATGTTATGGGAGGATCCAATGATCTATGTCAAGGGGAATCCGGTAGTAAAGTGTACAAATACGTTGATTGGTAATATATGTGGTCAAAGTGTTAGGATTTGAGGATAGATTATTCCTCAGTTTGTGGTATGGAGGTAGCCACATCCTTTGTGTTAGTTGGTTGTATTGATTTGAGGAACCAATCCAAGAGGAAGGGAGCTTGAATGTCAATTTTGCATAAAACACGACAATGATGCCATTAGTGGATATGGTTCGCTATGTTTTGTCGAAACTTGGTAAGAATTTAGAGGCCAAAGTCATGCATGATATGCAACTAAAAATAAGATAGAAATGATGTGGAAATAGTCTCAAATGTAGCATGAGATGCGGTCACCAAACTGACATACCACTTTGTAGTTGCATCAATTAGGGTTCTTTGGAAGAGATGGAGGTGGACCAAATCTACCACTATGTTGTTAGAGGAACACCATATGTGGAAAGACATAATGTGGTTGGTGGGATCATCTCCCTGTTTTCCTTAAAACTTACGGTATATGAAGGTAGATTTTCTGGCATATCCCTCTAAGTGGCTCCATGAGCTATGGGATCATTTACCAACATGGCTAGGTCAGGGAGGTTTAAACTTTCCATGAATGGTAAGTTTGGATTGGCATTGGGGTCGCCATGTTATTATGTATGTTTTTTCCTCAAGGGGGAGACCTTGGAATATGTGGCGATCATCTTTGTATTCGTGGAGAAGATGAATATGTAGTGTGACTTTCTCCTAATTGGGGGGGAATATGTTGGTGAATTCCCTCATGTGGGAGTAAACAATGGTGAACCTCTTTTTTAAGAAGAGGATGAGAAAGGGTCAAAACTATATTTAACAGGAGAGATTTAATTAAAAAAGGTGTATCCTCATCAATAAGACCTAATTAAAGTGGCCTAGGAGCTGCTCTGACCTGGTGATATCCCTCATGTGCTACGTCGAGATAATGGAAAATCTCTCCTCATGAGAGGGAAAACGCATTGCAATATGCAACACTGACTTAGGGGGGGTTTGTTCCTCAATGGTGGAAGTCTAGTTTTCAAGTGATAATGATAGGTGATGAATAAACACAATATAGACAAATGCAAAAATAGGCCAACCACAATAGATGCAATATGGTGGAATATGTGAGTGATATGTGCAAATATGGTTTAGTGTGATGGTGTCTACATGTTGGTTCTTTTTAAATTATGAGTTTAACGAAGTTGTATTTAGAAGTGTGTTTGGTATCCTCTATAAAGATTGCATGGGAATTTGACCTTATGTTTAGGCTATTTGTCTCCACCAGCATTGTCATTGTTCTTGTCATTATAAGAATTTTCTCTATCATTATTCCCACCCCTACGACTCTTCATTCTCTTTTTATTCCCTCTGGGTTGTTGGTTACCATTTGGATTCGTTGAATGCATAGAATGTACATCTGATGATTGGGTGCAATAGGTTGCATACTGGTTAATAGACTAATTTTGCAATTGGTTTGTCACTCAGTCTACAACTTCGTACTTGCAGAGCAAACAATGTCATCGACATGTGGCCCGGGTTTAAACTTGGGGTCATGATTTGACCTTGATGTGTTAGGGATAATATCATAAAGGATCCTAGACTGAGTATAAATCAAGTCTAACTATTGAGCTCAAAAAATGGCTTGTTCCTTGGTTTCCACTCCAGACATCAAAATGTCCTTAGGGATATAAGAGAGTAAGGAATTAAGGAGTCATTCCAAGAATAATTATGGTGGAATGTTGGCCTTAATCAATCACTTTCATCTACACCACTCTTGAATATGGTCGAAAACATGGGTGGCTTTGTCTTATCGAAAGGTCGACAAGAGTTCAATACCGCATCATAGTGAACCGACGACTGAAAGTGATTAAGGAATACCATGTCCAAGTCATTAAAGGTATCGTATGTTCCCCCAGGTAGCTATATATACCATTTTTTGGTTGAACCTGTGAGGGTCCATTGAAATAGTCACAATCGAACATAATCATGATTCAACGAATTCGAAGAGCAACCTAGATGAAAAGCCATAACATGTTCACTAGGATCCTCACCATTATTTCCTTCAAACTTTGGAACATCCAAAGGAAATTTGGAAGCAACTAGAGGCCATGTAGGATCATGACACACTGGGTCATCTATGAGTCTAGATAGATCATGCAAGTTCAACATAGCTAAAAAATGGAGCCTAGGTTGTGACATTTGATTCCATGCTCCATGGAAATATTAGTTTTGATACGACGGGTTCTAGTAAAGGCCATGACCTTGACCAGTTGAATAGTAACCTCCTCCCATATGACCCATGTAAGGATGCACAGGCATTTTCATATGGGGAATTCCTTGAGAAGGGGGAACCATATAACCAAAATTACTCATTTGGTGCATTGTATGAACCCCAAACACCTAAGGAGGCACATAACCTCCATACACAAGTACACCATATGATAGAAGAACCATACCAAAGGGATCATAACATCATAAGGGCCCACTCAAAATAAGGGGAGGTTTTTCCATGAAAAACACATTTGAACGGATAGGAATAGAGGGTGATGGGACAAATGATGGTATATAAGTTGTGGTCCCAATGTTTACATATCCTCCACCACCCAAACAAGGGTTAACACTAGTGTGAGGTATTTATAAATAGGGTGCCCCCCTTCCAACAGATGGATTAAAAAGAGGGATGTGACCACCTCCGAACTGATATGCAGTGTAAGGGGCAGATGTTCCCCCTAGTCCAACACTAATGTTACCACTAGGAATGTGAACGGATGATGACAAGCAAGGAATGAGGACAAATGAGCTCCCAAATGCAGCAGGTATGTCTCACCTAAGAGAGGCATTAGAATCCCGTACACTACAAACAGAGATGCATAACCAATTATAGTGGCCCTCAGCTTCAACACATAAAGCCACTATGCCTCCTAACCCATACTTGTCCAGGACACTCATAGAATAACCTCTGCAAGTACCCCCTTGTGATACTTAGGAAAAGTAATTAAGGTCACCTCAATATAATCAATTCTTAGGTGAGCACTCGCATGAGGGATCTACCTTATTGGTAGGTAACTAAGCTCGAAGCTAGAAAGCACCAAAGGTACCTCAAGAGCCCCCAAATATGAATAATATCCTGGAAATATATATGGTTCTCACTAAAGGTAGTAGAGAGATATCCCCACCATAAACATGTGTGATGCCTCGTGATTAACTCTTGTGTAAGAGGAGATTCCTGAGAACATCAATTATAGCAAGGATTTCTCCTCTCCATGGTCAAACACCTAAATTTTTTCTGTTTTATGGCCTTGTAGAAGTTTACTCACAAAATCCTACTCCAAGACTCAAAAACCTAATCTTGCTGGTGCACCCTACGAAGTAAAATCAGTCTAATCAATTTTAAATTAAGCACTTATTTTAAGAGGTTGTGCTTACTCAAGGAATATGGTCATGAAACTAGTGATGTTATGACTCAGCAATAAAAGCAAGTATGCCTACTTAAAAACAATGCCAAGTTCAATCTTGTTTTCCAAATGAAAAGATGGTATGACGCTAAATGAAATGTGCAATCATTCATTTTCCTTTTAAATGAAAATGAAATATTTCCTAAATGAAATACTAGATTAATTTATTAATTCCAAGTGCTTACTTCCATGCAAATGCAAAATTCAAATGAATATGCACCAATGCAACTATTTTTGTATTTTCAAAATAAATGATTGAAAATGAAAAAGAGAACCATTAAACTCTTAGCCCCTACAACTAGTATAAATACACAATCCAAGCACGACACCAAGGCTCAATGATTAATGCACTAAAAGCAAAACAAAAAGGGAGAAAAGGACAATAACAACTTTCCTAAGGAAAATTAATAAAAAGAGGTTTCCAACCGCAAAAGGAGCATTCACCAGACAACATAAGGACCCTAGAAGACTCAGCAACACTCACAATCCACCCAACAATCTATCACACCAAGATATCACTCGAAATTTGAGATATGCACGACTAATCAAAGAACAACAACGTATGTACGTGACCTGCTAAAGGAAAGCTCACATATATATGCGACTGTTAGTATTGGGACCCACGTATACAAAGAAAAAGGGGGTAAAATAGCAAGCTAAGGTCCAAAGCACTCCAAGGAACTATGAATAGATGATCACACTACCAAATGTGACAGAAATGCAAAGAAATAGAGATCAATTAAGTAAAAATGCACCCAAAAACCCCCAAAAAAGGGAAACTTCCACAACGGAGTCACCAATTCTATTACAGAGAAAATATTCCTATGGATTGGGGTGGACCACAACAGACAGGATGACACCAGAATTCACATCCATTCTCAAATATTCTAGATAAATTAAAGAATCTAACAACTAAGGGATAGATTATGTACCTCAATCGGTTGTTCGAAGAAGACCACAGTTGATCTCATGATCAAATTCTTGTCCCTACAATTTTCCCTCAACAACAAATATATATCCAAGCATAAAATATATTAAATGTTAGCATTCAAACTAGAATAATGCATTTAAACATGTATAATGAAACTATACCCATGGATACAAATATAAAGAACTTTCACATGAGATTTGGACAAGAAATGGATATTTCTATTAATGTAAAAATAGAAATACAATGTGACAACCTCTGTCTACAACTCGTTGGAACCGAGAAACCAAGTTCCTCCACCTGGGCCCCCACCACTTCAATCCTCCATAACAAGGAAAGCTCACAAAGACAATGGAGAGCTTGGGAGATGAACAAAAATGGTTCTATCAACAAGGACAAAGGGATGCAGACTCAAGTATATGGAAATGGGGTAAAATTTTGCTATGGTTTCCTTACTCTCAAAGTTTATCCTCCTTCTAATGCTTCACAATGGCTAAGTATATATCCCTCAAATGGGAAATGGAGGGTCAAATCAAAGCGTTTCCGGGAATATGAAAGGCCAAGGATCAAACTATTTGTTACTTGATGAGGAAAACTCCGAATATTTTTTTTTGTTTTTGAGCATAAAACCTGTTGTACACGGGTTGTAATGGCGCAATTTGTGTATACGCAAGATGTATAAGTTCTGACCCACATGTATATTCAAAAATGTTTTCTTAAGGTTAAATTGAAGAATCAGGGATATAATGAGTAAGGGGGGTATAATGAGTCTGCATAGGGACAAGGGAAGTCCATCAAGACATGACGTATAAGGTGTATCAAATCACGCTACAACAACTGACACAATGTGGACAGATGGGTATTGTGTGACCAGTGGTGGTGATGAAGGATTTGTTTTCTAGAGAACCTTACTTTGGTAATAAATGGATCCAATAATCCCATCCGTGGAATGTGAAATCCATGCTATGGGATGATCCAATGATTTATGCCAAGGGGCATATGGTAGTATGGTGTACAAATACCCTGATTCGGCATATATAAGGTCAAATTGTTGGGATTTGAGGATAGTTCCTTCCTCATTTTGTGGCATGGAGGTAGCCACATCCTTTCTGATAGTTGGTTGGAGTGTTTTGAGGAACCAATCCAAAAGAAAGGGACCTTGAATGTCAATTTTTCATAACACACAACGACGACGTCATTCATGGATATGGTCCGCTATATGTGTTGTTTTGTTTTGTCGAAACTCAGTGAGAATTTAGAGGCCAAGGTCATCTCTGATAGGAAACTGAAATTAGGATAGAAATGTTGTGGCAATAGTCTCAAATGTAGCATGAGAGGTGGTCACCAAACTGAAATATCACTTTGCAGTTGCACAAATTAGGGTTCTTTGGAAGAGATGGAGGCAAACCGAATCTTCCATTATGTTGTTAGAGTAGCACCATAGGTGGAAAGACATAATGTGGTTGGTGGGATAATCTCTTGATTTTCCTTCAAACTTAGGGATATATTAAGGTAGATTTTCTGGCATATCTGTCCAAGTGGCGCCGTGATCTATGGGATCATTTACCAACTTGGCTAGGTTAGGGAGGTTTAAACTTGCCATGAATGGCAAGTTTGGATTGGGATTGGGGGCCACCATGTTATTGTGTATGTTGTTTCCTCAAGGGGGAGACCTTGGAATATGTGGTGGTGATATTTTTATTTTGGGAGAAGATGAAGATGTAGTGTGACTTCCTCCTGATGGGGAGGAATATGGTGGTGAATCCCCTCTTAGGGGAGTAAACAATGGTGAACTTCTTCCTCGAGAAGAGGATGGGAAAGGGTCAACACTATCTTTAAGGGGAAATAGTTAATCAACAAAGGTGTATCCTCGTCGATAAGACCTAATTAAAGTGGCATGGGATCGACCCTAACATGGTGATCTCCCTCGTGTGCCATGTGGAGATAATGGGAAAAATCCCCTCAAGAGAGGGGAAAGGCATTGCATTTTGTGATACTTCCTTAGGGGGGGGGTTGTTCCTCAATGGTGGAAGTCTAGTTGTCAAGTTAGAGTGATAGGCGATGAATAAACACAATATAGACAAATGCAAAAATATGTCAACCACAATAGATGCAATATGGTGTAATATGTGAGTGATATGTGCAAATATGGCTTAGTTTGATGGTGTCGACATGTTGGTTCTTTTTAAATTGCGATTTTAATGAGCTTGTATTTAGAAAATAATAACAAGTGTAAATTCCCTAAAAATACCTAGCGTCCTTCCTCTCAATTGTAATTGGGCCTCCCAAAAGCAAAACTTATGGTGATAGTGGAATCCACACAACAATTGACTGGTGTGGGTAACAAAGAGTCAGTTCTACCAACAATGGGATCAATGTTCCAATCGAGAATACTTGGCAACACCCCCCAATGGAAATAACTGAATTCAAGAATCATTTTAACTCCCAAGTGTTCCTTGGTGGTATCCAAAGTTTGGTCACTATGGTTACCTTGCATCAAGTGTGGATTGGCAATTATACCTGGGAGGTATATTTTCGTCTCCCTAACAACAAGGTGAGTGCCTCATAGGGCATAGTGGGGAAGCTATACCTCGCTTTTACCTCCTTAGTCATGGTACACATATCTGATATGGGATTGAGCACACTTGCTTATAGTAGGATTTAAAGTACCCTAAAAGACAACAATGCTATGTTTCAAAAATATGCCTAATGAAACTAAGTTGTTGGGTATTGCTTGGATGCCTAACCCAATCAGCCTACCAAGATAAAATATTGTTTTGTGGCCTCCTATGGAGGATTTTAGTTCGTTGGCATCTTATAATGGTTGTTTTTAAGGATTTTGTTAGTGAATTAAATTAGTGTAAGGGAGGTAGTTCACTCGTTCCTTCCTTTCTGATTCACAGAAATCATGAAGAGAATACTTGGATGGATAGAGTCTTTAGGTACCTTAGTGTGTGCTAGTGGGAATACACATGTGATGAAAGAAAATAATATTGTTGCAATTAAGTGAAGTGCTCAAAAAAAAATGATTGTAAGTTGAGCACTAAACAAACTTGTGATTCTTGCAAAAAAATAAATGTTATGTGTGCATAGGAGGTATTTCACCCTTCACTCCCTTTTCTAATTCACATAAATTGTGAAGAGCATACTTGGGAAGGAAATCGGCTTTAGGTCCTTGCTTGTGCGCATATAATGGATGCTACACTACTTTAAACTAAAGATGTTCAAATTAAAAACACCAATCTTATAAAGTAGCAAATATCAGTGACAACAATGAGGTCCTTGGGGAGCCTCATAGTCTGTTACCTAAGTCAATTCTGAGGGGGAATGACCCCTTTATTACCTAAGCTTAGTATAGGTGGGATAATTACTAATAGAACAAGTAACAATTGTCCATTAATTAATTCTTAGTTAATTAGTGAGTAGCTAGTGGGATGCAGATTGTTGAATAAACTGCTAAAAATCAAATAAAAAGACAACATGAAAAAAAATACAGTCGCTCTGCAACTCGACAGAAAGAATCACTAGTGCATTGTAGCGTGGGTACAATGAGGAAAGGTCATGCTGAATGATGACAGATAAACTGTGCATGGGGATGACTGTTAAAATGTGTTGATAAGTGTGACTATTTAAGGAATAGTCATGCTACAACGACCCAGAACCGATGGGAGTCGTGCTATTGTGGAAACTGATTGGCTCGGTCAGATGTAGGCTGAATTTCTGGAATAGAGGGTAAGATATTCGTCACCTGCAAGACACAAGTTATCATAAATTAAGTAGACTTAAATAAACCACCTAAACAAATAAAACTTAACAAGAATAGAGTGGAGTCACCATTAATATTGTTGTGGGAAATAGTGCACAAGAGTGCTTCCCACTTTTGGATGGGGCTAGGCCTAGTAGGTTGCATCAAGGCCTCAGTATCAAGCCCCTTATTGTGGTGGTTTAAGGTGAGGTTGGATGACCCCAAGTGATCTTGAAATATATTTTTATAAGCAAACAATAGCAAAAACAAAATAGAAATGGTAAAACTTGAATGAAATAACAAATATGGGGAGAGTATGAAAGCTTCAACAACCACAATGAGCCAAACCACTTGTATATCTCCTATTGGTCAAGCTAATACAAACACCTTGGAGAGGTGAGCTCCAAATGGAGGAAAACACTCTTCCTAAGGGAGTTCCTCCTTGTCCAACAAAATACTTGAAGTACAGTTAATGAACCAATGTAAAATGGGAAGAACACTTTCCCCTTAATGGAAGGAGGCAAGGAAGCTCTAGAAATGCTTTGGAAGTGAGGGAAAAGGGTCAGAAAGATGAGATCTCAAGCACAATTACTATAGCATAACTTTGATTCCAAATATTCTTACAAATAGCATGACCAAGGCCTTCTTTTATAGGCCAAGAGGTGGCCAAGAAATGAAAATATCACAATGCGAACCCATTGATTCGTGATTTGAGCTCCCAAGTACACCAAGAGGCCATTTAAGGAAACTAAGTGTGTGAGAAGCCAAATTTGAATTCAAATGGCTAAGTGGAGCTTTCACGGACCATCAATGCGTCGTTGGTGGGTGAGATCTCACCATTTGTATCAGTATTGTGGGTATCGAAGTAAATTCCGTGCTGCAGCGCGAGCGTTGCTCTGGAAGCTCGTGTTGCAGCGCTAGTAACCAGAGTTGAACCAATGTTGTTTTGGATTTCGATAATTTTAAGGCTATCTTGGACTCATTCTACTCTTTAAACCTAGTGAAGGTGTCTTCGGTTATTTGCATGTTGTATGTTGACGTCGTTTTACCATGTGAATCATGAAATTGTCATAGGTGTGCGATTTTCTCATGATAACTGAAAATAAAGGGTGTTTCGTTTGGGCCTTAAGGACTAAATAAATTTTACAATATCTATCATAGGATTCCAACCAAGTGGAGGGTCATTGGATGAGGACTTGATCATGAATTTCCTCCATGAGGCAGGGATTATTTTAAGTAACCATACTTATTTAAAAGTGTATAAATGTTGGCGAATATTACCAATTCTTAAAACGCCAACTATAAAATGATTGGCGATATTTTTTAAAAAATATTTTAATTTCCAAGGATTTTATATGGTTTATATAATAATTTGGCGATTTTTAGGGTGAAAAAAATTTACCCCATCAAAATTGGGTGAAACAGGGCTTCAAAAAATGCAAAATGGCGAATCTTTTTGGGAGAAAAACATGGAAAAATAGCCCACTAGGCTAAAATTCGCCCCTAAAATTATCCTGGCCATGAGGCCACTAATGCAACATTATAAAAACAAAGATTAGAGAGTCCTTCAGTGTGGATGGCCAACTGCTCAAATGTTGTCATGTAGTCCAGAATAGTGCATGTTTGGCATAATTTAGTCAATTGGCCTAAATAATGAGTGTCACGGTCAAATCGTTCATGAAGGATCTTCACAAATTGGCTCCAAGGGACATAATGATGATATTATTTCTGGAATGATTTCCACCATTTCCATCGTTCAAAATCTAAATATAGAACCCCACTTTCAACTTTTGGAGATCGTATTTTTTCCATGGAGCAAAAAATAGTGTTCCATTTGAGTCACCCAACCCGAGGGGTTGGAGCCATCATATTTTCACATGTCAATATTGGAAGAAAGGTGCCATGGATTTTTGTCTTAAAATGAGGGAGACTCATGTTCCAATCCTTAGAGAGTGATAGTCGTAGTCTTTAGTGGCAACAAATTCATGAGTGTGGATGTCAAGGGTGGAACATATTCATAATGTTGGGCGATAGTAGTTTACAGGATATTGATGTTGGAGTACTTATTTTTCTTTTCATTCATTCGTTGAGTGAGTTATCACAAGTTCTAAGTGAGTTGTCTCACATCAGATGTGAGGGTTTGAAGGTAAATAGGTTGAGTGGAGGGTTTCATATTGGATTGGAATGGAATCTGGTTGGTATACACCATGTTGTCCTGGTGGTGGGTGTGTATGATGGGAGTCAAAAAGTAGGAATTGAAAGAGGGGAAGGGTCTCCCAAAAGAAGGTTGTGGGAGATATATATCAAAATGATCAATATAAGAAAATGATTTTGTGGAGGTAGGTCACAAATCAGGGTTTTTAGGACTCGCAAATAAGGGTTTTAGGACTCACAAATAAGGTAGGTCAAAAATAAGGGTTTTTAGGACCCTTGAAATTGCCAAGTTATTGTTAGTCTCAAAGATGTCAGAATTTTACACTACGTCTGCCAATCATATTTTATTTTTGTTGAGATAGAATGAAGAAATCTCACAAACATTTTGCAGAAAGAAGGGTTTCCATTTTTTCAAGGGTTCTAAAGTTAAGGATTGTCATGCGCTATAACTCTCTTATATATATGTGGGGTCCAATAGTAGTACTCAAACCAATCTCTCAAGGCACTAACTAAGGAGGATCGACCATGCCATTAGCTATACTACCTGACTACCTAGGTACGTGAGAGTATCTTCCTGGGTGTTGTTCTCGATGCCATTATAGCAACAATATGGTCATAGGCTGGTTTCAGGTGATCTATGGGACTTTCAATTAACCCGAGGGTACATGGAAGTGATTCCATGTGCAGTTGCTATTTGATGTGGTACTACTTGAAGGGGTACCGACATGAGCTACAACATTTTCGAACAATTTCACTAAATGAGGGTACATCTTGACTGAGTACCACCTGTATTCATTCTGTCTATTGCTCCCCAACCACATGTTTATTTGTTGAATGATAGATCGCTGTAGTTATTTTTAGACGCAAAAACATGTCTCTATCCTAAAAAAAAATCTATCAATTCTCATAGATGTGTAATATGAGGATCGTGGCTTTGATACCACTTGTGGTGTTCCTTACTTCTATAACTTGAGAATCACACAATATATCAATATTAACATGCAATAAACCAGAAATAAGTAACCAAAAATATGAGATAATAATAGTAGAATATGGCAAAAAAAGAACTTTGTTATTATGGGAACAATGTTCATGGGCCCCTTATGGTAGGGATACCATTCACTTGAGTAGATTCGGTTACAATATTCTTTACAAAACACTTCATAGCCTTGAATCTTCTTTAAATAGTCTTCAAATTTCCAAAACCCTAACAACTCAACATGGTCAAAATATCGCTTCCCAATGGGTCTTAATTAATAAAGAGACCATTTTTGCATTGGATGTTGAACACTAACTTATTCGGTCTTATTACAAATTTATGGACTTATACTATTTATGATTAATTCTTTAGGGTAAGGTGAGTCAGGGTAAGACCCTAACAAGTAGTTAATATGGGCATGGAAATATAAATATCCACTTGAAACAAAAACAAAAATAGGTGGCTATCCATTAATTAAAAGGTTCCTACATGGGATTTCATGTAAAGGAGGAGTTGGAAAGGGCCTTGTAAATGTCCCTTCTGTAAGGAAGAAGATGAGGATATCCAACATTTACTTATCAGTCGTTCATACATAGGGGAGGTATGGAAGGTTGTGGAGGAGGCAATTGGATTTAGAACCTGTTTGGGGGGTAATGTGGAGGAAGCATTTTCTAATTGTAATCAAAGTAGTCTAAAAGAGGATAAGAGCCCTAACACTTATAGTGGCATGGGGAATTTGGATATCAAGGAATGCAGGTATGTTCATAGGAAATTTTTACCCTTCTCATCTTTGTGTGTCACGAAGTTTATCTATTCTTAAGAATTTCAAAAAATACTATATTTCAAATCCACCTAGAGTAGTACATCCTAAGGTCATTAATAAGGAAGGGGTATGAACATACTTTAATTGTGTTTCGTAGGGATCCCCTCTAAATGGGGGGTGGGGAAATTTTATATCTCTCCGGCTCAAGTTAAAGCAAGTGAGGGTAGCAATACAAACAACATTGTTGAACTATTGACTTTAGTTGTTACAGAAAGATTTCCAATGATCCAAGTTACAAGTATTCACTTTTAGTTATAACGTGGATAAAGGGCTCAATATCCTTACAGAATTTGGCTTAATGAAAATTTTGAAGATATTGTAGATAATATTACCTTCGTCCATGTATACAAGGTGAGGAATGAGATCATGGATGGCCTTTCAGAAGAAGGTTTAAATTTGGCTCTTGCAAGCTAATAGATATGGGAAGACATGAACGATACTCTAGCAAAGAATGATATAAGTCCTTTTGTGTAAATGGAAAATTTGCTTCTCTTGATTATATTCACCTCGAAATATCTTTTTGAGAGAATGACAGAGAAATCTATTTTTGGTTAGATGGGCTACAAGCTAGATTGTATTTCATACATGGCAACTTAAATGTGGGAGGTTATTATTGTGTGTTTTTTAAAATGTTGGATAGTATTATTGTAAATTTATTTTAATGTTTTTGTATATATCTATGTAGATATAAAACAAATAGAATGTTTTAAAGAAGATAGTGATGTGAAGTTTTGTATTTTTGTTAGAGGGTCATTTGGAATGGCTCTGTACTAAACAATAATTTTTCGAGATGTGAAGTTATATATATATATATATATATATATATATATATATATATATATATATAGCCACTCAAGATTGGTGATTTTGTTGGATCAACAAATTTGCAATTTTATTAGTATTTTTTTCATATAAAAAATATATCATTAATTGTTATGTTCTTGACAAGGGGATATATATGAATCGCTCAGGAGGATTATTGGGAGCAATTTGTAGTAATTTTAAAAAATATATAGAAGTTAGACTAAGGTTATGTTATATTTTTTTATTTTATTTTTTTTTAATTTGTTAAATGTCTATTTTTTTAGCTTGTTATTTGTTTGGGAAGCATGGCGTTGCCTTGGATTTCTGTGTCCGAAGACCCGGCGGAGTGGCTGATATCAGCAATGTTATAATATTCCTCGTAAACAATACCTATATTTCAGATTTCAAGATTTCCTTTAATATTTAGGTTTGCATCTTTATTGATGACTTACAGGATACTGCAAATAGATCCAATGCATCTTCCTCGACTACTGCAGACTCACCCTACAATGCTTATAGGTTTCCAAGCCCAAAGAGGTTTAATTCTACTTTGTTTTGGCATGGTAATAAAAACTCCCTCCGAATTTTGCGTTGCTTTTAATTCTTTATGGAATATCTGGTATAAATGTTATGGAAAAAAAAAAGACTCCCTCCCAATTAAAAAATTAAAATTAAAATATAAAATCCTCTTAATTTTGTATATTGAGTTGATTTTTTGGATTATTCTCAACATTCACAATCCTACCCTGTGTGACGTCAAAGTAAATTCTGAAGCCTTTATTTGCCTTTGGTTGTTGTGCTTATTCCCATGCATATTTTAATTACCGTTGTTTGTAGGAATTAAATATACCCACACCACTTTCGATGTGATCCATCGACAGGATAGAGTTCTTATTATAATTTTCAATATTTTAGTTTTAATAAAGTTTGGATTCAATATTAAATATTGAACTTTTAATCTTGTTTTATGAATTTAAATTTCCCAATACACATTGCCGCATAAGAAGATAAGGAAGGTTATTATTCAACGCCACCTCTAAAGAAAAAATCTTTAATGATATATGATTCATCCAAACAAAACGATACCCTATCTTGTCATAGCGAGCCATAAAGTATACGACGATTCTGCCACGACAGTAATTCACAATTATGGTTGAGGATTGATAAATGCCAACGCATGAAGGAAAAGTTATTACATCATTTTCACCGAGTTATCTGTTGGTTGTGAATGATCCATCGGTAACCAGTCCACTAGTGGCGGCCAGCTAACATGTATTTGGCGTTTTGAACATCCAATTGACTAGGACGAACGTCAAAGATCTCTTTAACACGGCATTTAACAGATTATTGTCAGATCTCTACCTGTTGCACTAATGGAGTGTTACACGCTTCCTCTGTTTTGTAATTTCTCCATTTATTATTGATTAGACTTGGTGATCATGACTAGTTTATATGTGGAGGTGTAATTGGGCATCTTTTAACAGCAGCAGCTGTGAGAACAGTGAGATACTGAAGGTTGACCGAAGATAAGTAATGTTTGTTTGTGTGGGAAATAGGGAATAAGTAACTGGAGTTTACGGGGCACTTTTGCATCCCCTTAAATAGGAATGATTGTAAGTGGTTATCAATGCTTCTGTTTTCACAATGTCAATGAATATTTAATTCATAACAAAACGTAAGAAGAAAGTTGGAGTACTCTTGAAATAAGAAGAGTGACACTCATCTTTAGAAAATTGAAATAGAGATTGATTTTAGGATAAAAATAAAATATTTAACATGATGTTAATATAATATTATGTTAAATTTATCCTTAGCTATCTAGACAAAGTTTCATATCATTAATAAGATTATGAAACTTAAAATTTTACCATAACTTGATATATTTTATAAATTTTTATTTCTTTTAAATAATTTGTTATACCACTCTTTCATAAATTTAATATCTAATCATTTTTATTTAATTTGAAAAAATAAATCTTAACAATTTAATGTTTGATTAAGAGAATAAATCTCAAATTCAAGATTACATAATAAATTAAGGATATCAAATAAAAATAATTACTATTAATGGTTTCAAATATTAAAGATTAATAATTATATTATAAAAAAACTATTATAACATGATATTAACTAAACCTACACCTTAACCAAATAACCTAACAAAAATTGACAAAAATAAATTATAATAATGGAAATCCTAAGTTGCAATTTTTTTATTAAATTCTTGGTCATTAACAAATTTAATTATGTTTAAGAAGTGTACAAAAATGTACATTAATTTTGTTGTTATGATTGTTAGTTTATGAATATGTATAAAAATTGTATTAATTTAAAAATCAAAAGTATTTTTTACTATATTTGGTTTATAAAAGAAAATTAGAAATTCTCAAGATTTTTATAGTGAAAATAGATATTAGACAAAACATTAGAACATCATGACAACAAAAGAAAATATGTAATTTTTGTGCTACTAAGAAAATGGAGTGTTACATATTTAAAATGATATGTATATGCATATATATACTTGTAACACTACAATTCTTCATAGCTTGCTAACTCATGTGAAAGCTTAAAAAATCTAGGAAATTTTCTTAAGGTTAAACATGCCAACGTTTGTCCTATTTCATAAGTTTATTTTTTCCTTTTGATAGTAGAACTCCTTATTTTTCAATTAAAGTGAGGAATATTTTTTTTCCAATTTGAGGGGTTTCCTTATGCATATTATTACAATTGAAAATCCATAAAAGAGGAAATGAGGAATTGGTATACCAATCCTTCACAACATTTTCATTTTAAGGTTTGGCACTAGCTATTTTCAATTGCAAAATCAACTTTACATGCTTTTCCAACTGCAGGTAGCAATGTCGAGGACATTGCCACCTCATGGCTCTTGTATAAAAATATTATAGTCTTATTTATATTAATATTATTTTTATAACTATTTTATTATAACATTAATATAATATTAGGGCGGTCGCAAGAAGTTGGTTCCACTTTTTGGTGCCACTTAGGAAATCAGAAACACACTTCCGAAGTACAAATCAAGAACGCATATGCGTTATTGATGGTACGTTCAAAATAACCTGAGCCCAAACACAAGGCTAAGGTTCGTGAAAATATATCGCGTATGCGATATATTGCATATGTGTTTTGTAATGTTAAATATCGCATATATGCGTTATTGATGGTACGTTCAAAATAACCTGAGCCCAAACACAAGGCTAATGTTCGTGAAAATATATCATGTATGCGATATATTGCATATGCGTTTTGTAATGTTAAATATCGCATATGCGATATGCAACATTTACAAAACGCATATGCGATATATCGCATATGCGTTTTGTAAATGTTGCATATCACATATGGTGGTACGAGGAACCAAAAAAACAATTTATTAATAAAGGATACAACTTTGGTAGTTTTCTCCCTCTTTGGATTTCCATTTAAAATCATTATGTATTATGCATTTGTATTGAATAGTTGTTGAATGTTTTATTAATGTGTGATTATTACTTGAAGTGATGAAGTTAAAATTAGTAGAAGTGTCTAATACCGATTCACCCCCCCCCCCCCATCTCAACATCTATAAATATTCAAACAATTGGTGTCAAATCATGTTTTATTCACATAGTTTGACAACTAGAAGACATATCCCATATATTACTCATGGATTTTCTATTAGTATATCCTAAAAAAAGTTCCCTTTTTAAATGGAATAGATTATGTACCATGGAGCATAAGAATAGAGGCATATATGCAAATTGTTGAGCTTGACATTTGGAGTGTAGTTCATGATGGATACACAAATCCAAATAATCAACCAAAAGGTTCAATAACAAATAATCTACACAAAAACAATCCAAAGAAAATGAATGCAATTTTGAATGGCCTATCATATTGTGAGAAGAACAAAATGGGACAATGGAATTAAACTACATAGCTCTGGGAGAATATATATTATATTTATTCAAAAGAAACTCTCTCAATGAAATGAGGTACAACCCAAAACAAATGATGAAGCCATTGAGAGAAAAAACAAAGTCTCCAAAGATAAACAAGACTTTGAAACCGAAGAATAAGTATATCTAGAGGAAGAACTTATTAGTTCTCTATGTGAAATAAGGAAATATGAAAGAGAAAACTAATCATTAATGGAGCAATTGCAAAAATATCAAGATGAATATTATATTTCAAAAGAAGGAACTAAAAGATTAGTTTTGGATGTTATGCAACCAAGTCCCATAAATAACAGACAAATAGTAGAAACATGATAAAAGAGAGTAATCCATGCCTGAATAATGAAGAACACAGATAAATAACAATCCTCTTTGAGGCAGGAACCTCCTTACACAATGTAATTATGTACCCAAGACAAGACAATATGCAATGCTTACTAATATGAGAATATCCCCTTACTATATATAGGAGACATATGTGTACAATAACAACTAATAGACAAAAGCCTACATCAATAATATGTAATACACCGCCATATAGGAGGTAAACTGTGCCACACTATAGGGGGAACTATGCCCAATAGGGGGAAATGTTCCCAACATTTAGGTCTTAACATTGGATTGAAAGAAAAAATTGAAAAGACACAACAAACCCTGACAAATAAACTAGAGGAGAAGGAAAAAAATTGCAAGCAAGAAGATTAAATTATCTCCCTAATAAAGGAATTGAAACAAATACATCAGAACCATGAATAATTTGAAAATACCATTGTTGGTGTAAGAAAAGTCAAATAGTAGATTTGCCAAGAAAATTGATGAAGACCTAACAAATCAACTTCAAGAGAATAAATAACTTTTTCAAAGGAAAGAGCTTGAGATCCTTTCTATATAGAAGAAGATTTGGATAAGATAGTTTCCTAGTTGGAGACAAATTCAAAATTTGAGAAGAGCACCATGATTTGAGATAAAATATTCGGTTGTTAATTATTTCCACATGAAAAGCATAGTCTTTGTTTTGACAACAATCATAACAACGTTGAAGAAATATTCAAGTCAATTGACGAGAAGACTAAAATCAACACAAATGCCTTTAAAATCCCTAATTGAAATGAATACACCATCATTGAATGGAAGCATAATCATCCAAGGTATGATAGAAGCAAGCACAAGAGGGATGCACTTCCCATGAGACAACATACACTTAGTTAAAAAAAAACCTTAGTTTCTTACTTTTCAATATCGCATATGCGATATTGAAAAGCAAAAAATAAAATAAAACAGAGGCCGTAGGTCCCTCAAATCTCATTTTCACAAGATCGAGACAGCGAAAAACCGCAGGAGCGAAATGGCGCAAGTGCGATTTGCATTTTACCTTTTTGAGATCAAGTTCGAGGTGGATTGCTCCAATAGCAGGTAAATGCTAGTTCAATCCTTTTCATTTAGTCTTCCATTCTTTAATTTTTTTCATAATTTCATTGTTTTTATAATTATTTTGAACAAATTTAAAAAAATAATTGAATGTGAACAATCAAATAATGATTATAAGTAAAATAACTTGCAGTTTTTTGTTGAAATGTTAACAAACAACACAAATGAACAACACAATGTGGAAAACCCACCCTCTAATAACCCACAACCAAACCCAAACCCGGAGGGGGAACAAGATAGAAATGCACAGATTATTGCACGCTTGGCGTCATTGAGGCGCCTTAGCTCATCTATTAGAGGGGGGAGTCGTTTGAGAGATTCTTTAGTCGATGCCTTGGACACAATAACAAACACAATTTCCGATGCCCAAGGAGATCTGTACAACATTACCTCGTAAAGAGAATCTAGGAGGCAATACTACTCCGATGGATTGACTCATAAAGACATCAAAGCCCTTAAAATTACAAAAGACCAGTTATTTTCATTATTTCGGACCCTAGCACCGGATTGGTTCCACCCACCAGTTGAGCACACATTTCTATAGACTGGTGCATTGAACCAAATATAAAGGCCAATTGGATGGATCGTCGATATATGGTCTTCAATGAAGACCCCCATGGGAATAGGGACATCCCATTTTATTTCCTTAGGAAGTTGTATACAGAATTCATCCTAGGAAAACATGTTAACTACTTCGATCTCTTAGGCAACCAGAGTGTTGGTCATGGGATGCCCCAAGATAGGGTAGGTGCCAGAACAGATCCCAACCGTGTGCCATGCCCACCACACACACCAAAACCCCCTCGGGCATATCCTCCTGCAGGTCCTGTCATTGAGTATACACAGGAGGCATTATTTGACATGGAAGATACATTGCTTGAGCATGGGACTGATGTCCAAGGCAATATAGACCAAGGGGCTGGAACTTCTACGACGGGCCCATCTACAGATCACAGAGGAGATGCAGAGTCTTCAGAGCGTCGTGTTACTCCACACCCTTGCACATCATGTGGAGGCATATGCTATGGCCCTGCTTCCAACTTCTGAGACGATGGATTACTTCGCTTTGTAAGTAAAACTCATTATTTTAATATTATATTTTGTTTCATGTCAAAATCTTCAATTGTTTCGCAATTTATTTCTATTTAATTATCTAACAATTTATCTGAACAAATATACAGTTGGTGTCCCATGGCACACCACAATCGCATAGTCCACCGATCAATGTTGAGAACATTGATGCGGCTGTCAATATTGCTTATGGGTTTGGTTCTTCACCAATATGGGTAAGAACTATACTTGTTAATTTGTCAACTTTATTTACATATTTATAGTATAGATTGTAACATTCAATATGTATCCTAATTTTGATACTTTACATGTTTTATGCAGGTTGCCCAGGATGAGTATATTGTCTCGCAGCCTATTCCCTCTCATGCAGAGGTAGATTCGCAGACACAAGTATTATTTGAAATATGCTTTTAATTATGTTTCGCTTTCTTTGGAAAAATCATTTTGTAACTTGTATCGCTTTGACATACGTTACTTTATGAAGGAACCTATTGTGACAGTGGTGCTTGAAGAGCACCAAAGGGAGGTTGTTGTCAACCCACCTCTTCCCCCCAAACAGGTATGTATGTTTCGTTTTCTTTGGTAGTTCATCATTTTCCTTTCAGGTAGTATATATGTCTCTGATTCACTATTTTATATGAAATTGACATATATATGCTACTTTATATGCAGGCCCCTAGTGAGGCACCGATGCGTGAAGAGCACCAAACTGGTGGCCCACCTTTGACGAGCCAGCAGGTATGTTTATGTAGATCGCTTTCTTTGTACATTTGTGTACATATATTGATTGTAACATTCAATATGTATCCTAATTTTGATATGTAACATGTTTTATGCAGGTTGCCTAGGATGAGTATATTGTCTTACAGCCTATTCCCTCTCATGCAGAGGTAGATTCGCAGACACAGGTATTATTTGAAATATGCTTTTAATTATGTTTCGCTTTGTTTGGAAAAATCATTTTTTAACTTACATATCACTTTGACATATGTTACTTTATGTAGGAACCTATTGTGACAGTGGTGCTTGAAGAGCACCAAAGCAAGGTTGTTGTCAACCCACCTCTTCTCCCCAAACAGGTATGTATGTTTCACTTTCTTTGGTAGTTCATCGTTTTCCTTCCAGGTAGTATATATGTCTCTCATTCACTATTTTATATGAAATTGACATATATATGCTACTTTATACGCAGGCCCCTAGTGAAGCACCGGTGCGTGAAGAGCACCAAACCGGTGGCCCACCTTTGACGAGCCAGCAGGTATGTTTATGTAGATCGCTTTCTTTGTAGGTTTGTGTACATATATTGATTCTAACATTCAATATGTATCCTAATTTTGATATGTAACATGTTTTATGCAGGTTGCCTAGGATGAGTATATTGTCTCACAGCCTATTCCCTCTCATGCAGAGGTAGATTCGCAGACACGGGTATTATTTGAAATATGCTTTTAATTATGTTTCGCTTTGTTTGAAAAAATCATTTTGTAACTTACATATCGCTTTGACATATGTTACTTTATGTAGGAACCTATTGTGACAGTGGTGCTTGAAGAGCACCAAAGCGAGGTTGTTGTCAACCCACCTCTTTCCCCCAAACAGGTATGTATGTTTCGCTTTCTTTGGTAGTTCATCATTTTCCTTTCAGGTAGTATATATGTCTCTGATTCACTATTTTATATGAAATTGACATATATATATGCTACTTTATATGCAGGCCCCTAGTGAGGCACCGGTGCGTGAAGAGCACCAAACCAGTGGCCCACCTTTGACGAGCCAGCAGGTATGTTTATGTAGATCGCTTTCTTTGTATGTTTGTGTACATATATTGATTTTAACATTCAATATGTATCCTAATTTTGATATGCAACATGTTTTATGCAGGTTGCCTAGGATGAGTATATTGTCTCATAGCCTATTCCCTCTCATGCAGAGATAGATTTGCAGACACAAGTATTATTTGAAATATGCTTTTAATTATGTTTCGCTTTGTTTGGAAAAATCATTTTGTAACTTACATATCGCTTTGACATATGTTACTTTATGTAGGAACCTATTGTGACAGTGGTGCTTGAAGAGCACCAAAGCGAGGTTGTTGTCAACCCACCTCTTTCCCCCAAACAGGTATGTATGTTTCGCTTTCTTTGGTAGTTCATCATTTTCCTTCCAGGTAGTATATATGTCTCTGATTCACTATTTTATATGAAATTGACCTATATATGCTACTTTATATGCAGGCCCCTAGTGAAGCACCGGTGCGTGAAGAGCACCAAACCGATGGCCCACCTTTGACGAGCCAACAGGTATGTTTATGTCTAGATCACTTTCTTTGTACATTTGTGTACATATCTTTCTCTAGTTTGGTGCTTGAAGAGACCCAAATTGGTGACCCTCTCCCCCCCCAAGGTACATGTATATTTGTTGACAATGGCATATATATGTGTGTGTGTGTGTATTTTTATGCAGCCTGATAGTGAGCAAGTGGTGCAAGAAGAGCACCCAATCAGGGTCGCTATTAGTGAGGCACCAGGACCCGTGATTACTTACTCACGTACAGTAAGTAGAAATGTTATTTTGGTTTTGGAATTTGAACAAATGTACATATAATTTTTAAAGGTTGGTATTTAAATTAACTTACAAATGTTGGTTTTTATGCAGTCTCCACTGATGAGACCTATCCCTCTTTTTCAGCAATGGGCATCACCAGTGAGTAGTCGCAAAAGAAAGCTACACTTCTTCGAAGACTCTGGCAGTGGCAGCAAAACGGGGGATAACTAGAAAAAATGTATAGGGGGCATACATAGATGTATCTTTTTGTTCATAACGGTACACACAGATGCACTTTTTGATCCACTATTTTGTATTATGGCCATGTGGCATGGCAATTTTTGTACAACATTATTGCTATACATATATAATATAAATCAAGGTTCAAATTTATACATATATATGGTTGACTTGATCTTGGAACATGATATCATGGTTGACTTGGTCTTGGAACATGATATGTGTGGTTCACCTATGTGATATAATGATATGTGTGGTTCGTGCATGTGTGCTAACTTAAATGAATTTCCAATACTTAAAGGAAGAATTTAAACGACTCATCAAATTTTTAACATCATACAATTCTAACATACAATAACATACCCTAATTTACACACAGTAACACACACTAACATACTCTACAATTCTAACATCACACAATAACATACTCTACATTACCCTACGACACTAACATCATACCATACTATGATACAATAACATGTACCATAACATAACATACTAACAATATGTACCATTTAACACTAAGTCATGCATGCATGTGTAATATATACCATATCATACCCTACAATACCCTATGATACTAGAGTTCATTGAATACCATACTAACATACATCATGTACCCTACAAACCCTAAATTGGTTGAAGTAAACCCTAGTTGGTGCATGCAAATTTGTGTTCATGAAAGCCTAGTTGGTGCATGCAAGTATTGGTGATCTCATGTGTTTCTAGTTCCCTCTCCTAGCTTGCATTATTGCTCACTAAACCCTAGTTCCATCTCATACCTTGGTAACCCTAGTTGGAGCATGCAAATTGTTGTTCATGAAATCCTATTTGGTGCATGCAAGTATTTGTGATCATGTGTTTCTAGTTCCCTCTCTTAACTTGCAAATTTCTCACCAAACCCTAGTTCCATCTCATACCTTGGTAACCCTAGTTCCATCACGGGCCTTTAATTCCATCTCATCAAAGTACCCCAATAGAAAACAGTAGACAAAATACTACATGATCTTTGCAAATGTGCCAATTTAAAAAAATGTCCAAAAATTTCTCCCATGTTGGTCCTATATGGGAGAAAAATCCCAATTTCAAAAATTGTCCAAAAATAATAATAATATTATTATAGAAAATATCCAAAAACACATAGTCTTATACATCCAAAAAATTGTATGAACCAAAAGATTATCTAACTCAACCAAAATAGTGAAATATATACATTGATATTACATGTCACCTTTATTTGAATCACAAGGAAGAAACCAAATAGGGCCTTTCAATTATCTCTTCGAACTTCATATCTTCCAGAATTTGACTTGCTTAAGGAAGAGAATCAACAATAATGTTTAGTTCCCAAAAACATGTTGAAAATAAATGTACTAAAGAGTAGCAGTATTTGACAATTAGGTCTTGTTGGGAATTCAATATTTTCATCATCTGTAATAGGTTCTAGAAGGGTTTGTTTCCCCTTTGAGCAACGTGCCAACCAATAGTCAGAACCCCATTAATTATTTTTTAGGGCAACCATTGCATATATCTGACCTGTGAAAGGAAATAGGTCGAGTTAACAATGCATTTTGTAAATAAGGTTTTGCATTTCTAATTTCTACATAAATTAAATTCTACAAAGGTCGAGTAAACAATACATAAATACATTTTCTTATCTAGGTACTACTCATGTACCTGCTTGTATGAGATCCGATATGTGATCAAAGTCTCTAGAAATATGTGTCTGATCATCTTGCAAATGGTTTATTTCATTACCCTCGTTGAAATTGGTGCCAAGTGTCACTCGATCCCATGTATCAACGGTATCAGTATGCTCACAATCACCCCATTCACCGATGCTACAGGAACTACAAAAGCAAGCCTTCAATCTTGTCCAAATTTGTAGGGCCGAGTTGTCTGAGCTTCTAATTGAATGAAACTGTCGAGTTCCATGCACTGTGTTCACCCGAGGTGTTTGTGATCGGTCCACATTTGTAACCTCCCAAAATATTCTTCGCACTAAGTGTTTCCTTGTTTCTTTTTCTCCCATGACAGATGCACACCATTGGACTATATATGCAGCGTATCGAAGGCGAGCACCTGTAAACTTCATCTCTTCCCTTCGAAGGGCAGTTTTAATGCATGCACCAGCACCATCATACTCTCCTTTTCTATGACCAGTTTCAAAGTAGTTCCATACATGTGGCACCTTGTATTTTAGGTGCAACAAACACAACCATTCAAATACACGTGCATTCTTGAACTGTCTAGCACAACCATCTGACCAAATGAAATGACGATAAAATGGTATATCCATAGCTATCACGTGGTCATAGAATAATTTAAAGCAATGTTGCATGTAATGGATGTCATGGGTCTAGTCGTCACTTATGTAGAAGTGACTTTCTTTCAGTATCACATGTTTCTCTTCACTGTTATCTTGCCCATGTCGATACATGATATGCACCATTATGCTCACCTACTCTGAGTGATAGTATTGACTTTGAATTTCATTTTGTGGTTGTAGGATGTAATTTTCAGCAAAGTAAACCACTGATAGTATTGTTCCGAGAGGGAAGGTGTCCTGGCATATTCTGAATTGCTCATCTTGCCACCGTGCCATATCGACATGTTGAATGTACTGTTGGATCTTTCCATGAAACTCTGGAATAAAATCACATACTCACACCTGGTACATGAATATTAATATGTCAATAAACCACATAAAAAAATGTGTGTACATGA
Organism: Pseudotsuga menziesii; assembly: GCA_001517045.1. Taxonomy (NCBI): domain Eukaryota; kingdom Viridiplantae; phylum Streptophyta; class Pinopsida; order Pinales; family Pinaceae; genus Pseudotsuga; species Pseudotsuga menziesii. The sequence goes on from LPNX010452544.1 coordinate 123,334, forward strand.
ATATTAATTTTTCAATATTCAAGAATTTACTTGTGAAGTCACCAATTTAATCTTCCTGCTTTATTTCCCATCATTTAGCTGATATGTCTCATACTGATAGTTCTACTTCTCAACAATTGCATTCCTGAATGCTTGATCTTCACTTTCATGGATGCAATCAGACCATAAGGATAGCCCACCACAATTGTTGCAAGAACCGTCTACACATTATTTTAAGTAATGTGTCTGCCCATCTTGCCTTGGACACATGATGCTATGGATGAAATCTCTGGATGGCATTGGCGGTACTGTACCTGAGAATTCCTGCACATGGTTAGGATGCAAAAAACGACGTATATGTGCAAATGTATGGTAATATAGGTCAAACTCTATGTGGTATCTACAACAACAAGTGTTCCGGATGGTATTGATTCTAACATACCAAGGCTTACATTTTTCAAAAGATCTTTGCCCGACCCTTAGCTCTACATGGGTAACTTTAAACATCTCGAACAGTTGAGTTTGTGTCATGTCAAGATAATGCTTAACATGAGGTTCAGTGTGATGAGAACCCCTACAATTTTTTAACACATCCTTCATGTTAGAAGAAGGCCTAGTGTTATCATGCCAAAACGTTTGCACTAGGACCTTCACTGCTTCGACTAACTTCATGTCTTTGCGGGGCAACCTACCGCTAAATGCCCACAATGTTTCCATTTGTCCCTCTACATCAAGGTTGTCTCTTCTTAGTGAATATTTTTTAAGTGTCTTTGGATGTAAAGGAACAATTTCTGATGTGCATTTAAGTAAACGACGTTGTCTTGTGGATCTACATACAATTGAATCAGCCAATACACGATGAGCCACATTACAGTCTTTTGAATGAGTTTTTTTACCAATCGATGTGAATGCAGCGGCAAGAGATTTAACAATGTGATTACTTGATTCCATATTCTTCATTGTTGTTATGCCTAAATTTCTTCTAACAGTTTCCATATTTCTAGATTTAAGCAAAGCTAAAAACAATTGGCATTTACCGGCTTCAGATTTGTTATCAAAATATTGTTTCATTATTTGAGAGGAATGACGAGGGATAGTGCGTTTAGCCACCTTACCTTCCATGGAATTCAATCCGTTCTCGTCCACTTGTATTCCTTTAGGAGTTCTCTTTCGTTTTGATGCAAAATTTCTTGCCGTTTGAAATGTTGGAGTGACGTTTACATCCACTACCAGCTCACAACTTCGATTAGGAGATTGAACCACCGAACATGGTTGTTGCTGAGTCACATTTACATCGGGAGTAACATAATTATTGAACTCTTCACAAGATTGTCCGTCTACTAATGGATGAATAATATCAACTTCTGTATAACCATCTTCTTTTAATTTTGCATTATCTTCCTTAGCCTCTACGTCAGGTATCTCTTGAGGGGGAATGGGAACTATTTGCTCATGTAATGAATGTCGACGATTTCTTGAATCTTCCCTTTTTTTGTTTTTTATTTTCTGCTTCTTCCGGTGTAAGCACCTTCCTTGCTGACTTTCTTCCTCTATTACGTACATTCCCCATTGAAATCCACCCAAACCTGTACAAAACTATGCAATTATGTAAGTAATGATAAAAATTTGCATGTCCAACAGTTCTCTATGCGCGGGTTCAGACGAATTATGTCTTTTGATACGTTAAAGGTGGCCAACACGACGCCACCCTACATTTTCTATAAAACATATATCACATATGCGATATAACGCACCTCCGATATATCGCATATGCGATATTGAATTCCATCTTTTTAATGAACGGATAGGGTTTTACATGTTTTCCATAACGCATTCCCGATATATCGCATATGCGATTTAGTGCTCAATGAAAATGTGTAATTTACATTTATCTAGATGTGATGAGGATGAGGGTGATGAACATTGAGGGTGTCCATGAGCATGGTGATGATGAGTATGAGGGTGAGGGTGTCGATGATGATAAGGATGAGGGATGATGATGATGATGATGATGACGAGGATGGTGATGATGATGAGGATGATGGTGACGATGAAGATGATGGTGAACAATGATGGTGATGATGAGGAGGATGATGACAATGATGATGATGATGAGGATGAGGGTGATGATGATGATGGCCATGATGATGATGATGATGGCCATGATGATGATGATGAGGATGAGGGCGATGATGATGATGAGGATGAGGATGAGGATTATGATGATGATGAGGAGGAGGAGGAGGAGGATGTTGATGATGTTGAGGATGAGGGTGTCGATGAAGACGATGAGGATGAGGAGGAGGAGGAGGAGGAGGAGGAGGGTGATGATGATGATGAGGATGAGGGTGATGATGACGAGGATGGTGATGATGATGATGATGACGACGAGGATGGTGATGATGATGACAATGAGGGTGACGATGAAGATGATGGTGAACAATGATGATGATGATGAGGAGGATGGTGACTATGATGATGATGATGAGGATGAGGGTGATGATGATGATGATGACCATGATGATGATGATGAGGATGAGGGTGATGATGAGGAGGAGGAGGAGGATGAGGATTATGATGATGATGAGGAGGAGAAGGAGGATGTTGATGATGTTGAGGATGAGGGTGTCGATGAAGACGATGAGGATGGGGATGATGAGGAGGAGGAGGAGGAGGAGGATGAGGGTGATGATGAGGATGAGGATGAGGGTGATGATGATGATGATGATGATGATGATGATGATGATGAGGATGGTGATGATGATGATGATGACGACAAGGATGGTGATGATGATGATGATGATGACAAGGATGGTGATGATGACGACGATGAGGGTGATGATGAAGATGATGGTGAACAATGATGATGATGAGGAGGAGGATGGTGACTATGATGATGATGATGAGGATGAGGGTGATGATGATGATGATGACCATGATGATGAGGATGAGGATGAGGGTGATGATGATGATGACGATGAGGATGAGGATTATGATGATGATGATGAGGATGTTGATGATGTTGAGGATGAGGGTGTCGATGAAGACGATGAGGATGAGGATGATGATGAGGAGGAGGAGGAGGATGAGGGTGATGATGAGGAGGAGGATGAGGGTGATGATGATGATGAAGATGATGATGATGACGAGGATGGTGATGATGATGATGATGATGATGAGTATGGTGATGATGATGACGATGAGGGTGACGATGAAGATGATGGTGAACAATGATGGTGATGAGGAGGAGGATGGTGACTATGATGATGATGATGAGGATGAGGGTGATGATGATGATGATGTCCATGATGATGATGATGAGGATGAGGGTGATGATGATGATGAGGATGAGGATTATGATGAGGATGATGATGATGATGAGGATGTTGATGATGTTGAGGATGAGGGTGTCGATGAAGACGATGAGGATGAGGATGATGAGGAGGAGGAAGAGGAGGAGGATGAGGGTGATGATGAGGATGAGGATGAGGGTGATGATGATGATGATGATGATGATGACAAGGATGGTGATGATGATGATGATGACAACGAGGATGGTGATGATGATGACGATGAGGGTGACGATGAAGATGATGGTGAACAATGATGGTGATGATGAGGAGGATGGTGACTATGATGATGATGAGGAGGATGAGGGTGATGATGATGATGATGACCATGATGATGATGATGAGGATGAGGGTGATGATGATGAGGATGAGGATTATGATGATGATGATGATGATGAGGATGTTGATGATGTTGAGGATGAGGGTGTCGATGAAGAGGATGAGGATGAGGATGATGATGATGAGGAGGAGGAGGAGGATGAGGGTGATGATGATGATGAGGATGAGGGTGATGATGATGATGATGATGATGATGATG